>CAMXCT020005079.1:319321-406821 GCA_947184155.2 Cladocopium goreaui | reverse complement strand
ATGTATGTTTGGAATGTAATAATATAATGTAATGTATTGTAATGTAACCTAATGTAATGTAATGTATGGTATGTAATGTAATGTATGCAATGTGCTGTAATGTATGGTATGTATGGTATGTATGGTACGACTGTATGCAATGTATGTGTTTAACGTAACCTAACCTAACCTAACCTAACCTAACGTAACGTAACGTAACGTAACGTAACGTAATGTAATGTAAGTATGGTATGGTATGGTGTGGTGTGGTGTGGTGTTGTGTGGTGTGGTATGGTATGGTATATGGTATGGTTGGTATGGTGTGGTATGGTATGGTATGTGATGGTATGTGATGTGATGTGATGTGATGTGATGTAGTGTAATGTAATGTATGTATGTAAGTATGTAAGTATCTATGTATGGATGGATGGATGGATGGATGGATGTATGTAATGTAATGTAACGTAATGTAATGTAATGTATTGTATGTATGTATGTAATGTCATGTCATGTCATGTACTCTAATGTAATGTAATCTAATGCAAGTAAGTAGGTGTGTATGTATGTATGTATGCATGCATGTATGTATGTATGTATGTATGTATGTATGTATGTGTGTATGTATGTATGTGTGTATGTGTGTATGTATGTATGTATGTTTGGAATTTAATAATGTAATGTAATGTATTGTAATGTATTGTAATGTAATGTATGGCCTGTAATGTAATGTATGCAATGTGCTGTAATGTATGGTATGTATGGTATGTATGGTATGACTGTCATGCATGTCATGCATGTCATGCATGTAATGTATGTAATGTATGTATGTATGTATGTATGTTTGTTATGCAATTTTTGTATGTATGTTATGTATGTAGTGTATGTTATGTATGTTATGTATGTAATGTATGTAATGTATTGAATGTATGTACTGTATGTACTGTATGTACTGCATGTACTGCATGTAATGTATGTAATGTATGTAATGTATGTAATGTATGTAATGTATGTAATGTATGTAATGTATGTATGTATTCAAACGTGCGTTGAATCAGTGAAACATGAGCCTTCGCAAACGAATTGGTGGGTTTTCTTGCTCAACTGAGGACTTTCCATCGGCGTCTGGTGAAGCAGATGCTTGATTTCAGAGGTCATGATGGATCTTGCTGGCATATTTGCAGTGCTGGGTGACTTCCAATATTTGCGCCACTTGGCAGCAATATGTTGGACTAAGTTCGGTATGATCAGTTTTTCCCCAACAGCGTAAACTAATGGGGTCTTCAGCCCAGATATGCTCCGGTGTGTACTGGTGCAGGCGCCGGGTCAGGTTCAACGAGGTTCCGGAGAAGGTTCCGGAAGGTCTTGGGGGGTTCCGGAAAGTTCTGGACAAGGTCTCGGAGGAGGTTCGGAAGGTCTTGGTGCAGAGGCGGGCCAGGTTCAACGAGGTTCCGGAAAGTTCCGGAGGAGGTTCCGGAAGGCTTTGGTGCAGAGCCGCCAGGTTCAACGAGGTTCCGGAAAGTTCCGGAGAATGTTTCGGAGAAGGTTCGGAAGGTCTTGGTGCAGAGGCGGGCCAGGTTCAACGAGGTTCCGGAAAGTTCCGGAGGAGGTTCTGGAAGGTTTTTGGTGCAGAGCCGCCAAGTTCAACGAGGTTCCGGAAAGTTCTGGACAAGGTCTCGGAGAAGGTTCGGAAGGTCTTGGTGCAGAGGCGGGCCAGGTTCAACGAGGTTCCGGAAAGTTCCGGAGGAGGTTCCGGAAGGCTTTGGTGCAGAGCCGCCAGGTTCAACGAGGTTCCGGAAAGTTCCGGAGAATGTTTCGGAGAAGGTTCGGAAGGTCTTGGTGCAGAGGTTGGCCAGACTCAACGAGGGTTCAAGGTGCGATTCCGGGAATGTGTCGGCTTAGCTGAGGTTTTAGGTCAAGTTCCAGCACATTTCGGACGGCAAATTCCGTGAAAATAAATTACTGCTGCTGTTGGGGATACCACCGAAGCTTGTTTTGTTTTTTTTAAATGTTTCTACTCTCATGAAACCTTGTGACCCCGCATTTTGTCCCCACATTTTGACCGTGCATGCAGGTGGCTTCAGAGAACTCCAAAGTCCTCTGCAAAGAGTGCAGTTTGGTCGATCTATTTCAGCATGTATGGTGCGAAGAAACTTCAGTGCCTGTGTGGAAATGACAACTTTCTTCAAATGAAGGAAACCACGACTCAAGCAGCCCTGCAGAGTCTTGTCCCATGGCATTTTCTCCACGATTTTGCTCTCCTCAGCCAAACTTTCAACAGGCAGTTGCTGGCGAAATGTGTGGTGACAAGACAAAATTCAGCGGTTGCTTAAGATCAAGTGTCTCTCTTTTCCCAGTCTTTTCAACTCGGCCTTGCTTGGTTGGTTCTGCTGGGTGGGCCAGTCGCGTATACGCATTTCTTGGATCCGTTCAAATCCAGTGTGGCAGGCGCCTTAAATAGCTGCAACATGTTGCAAAGAAACATGCTTGTCCACAGGAATTTTGGGGAGGTCGAGCAACCGAAGCGTTTGAGGGATGGCATGATGTATTTAAAACCCAAACATCTTCGGTTCCATTATCATTCTACAGTTCTACAATCATGTTTGGCCTGAGATCTGGAGGATTGAGCTGGATTTTCAAGGGTACTTGCATTGCAGGGCTTTTGACTAAAAGGCCACTTGCTGCCTCAAGCAAGTGATTACATGCAACGGAGATTCCAAATCGTTCCTGACATTGCTACGGTGATCGGAATTTCTGGCACTCAATCCAGGATTTCAACAGCACCCTGCGTTTTTGTGTCCAAGGAGTTTGGTTCAACAGACAGCTCCTAGCTGGCAAATTCAACTTTGGTAGTTTGCATCGTGTGTCCACATGACTTGGGTCAAATTTCCCTTTACTCTTGAATGTCCAGAACGCAGGCGCGTTTGTCGGATGCCTTTGCAGTCTCAGGTTTTGATATTCACAACCCGAAACTTTCAAGGTCGATTTCGGACAACTCTGACGCAGCTTGTCAGCTGCGTGCTCAAATTGCAGCCAGCTCCTGACCAATAGCCAATGCGGGGAGATTTTCGGAAATTGATGATATGCCGTTCCTGTCAAAGCATGGGAGACGAGGTTCTATGGAGAGGATACAAGAAACTTTCAGACTATTTTGAGAAGTCATTCTGGTTGACGATTCCTCTTGGCTGACATGCTCTTGGATATGCGACTACAGGCTTCTTGTCAAGCCTGAGCGGTGGTCTTTACGCTTCTCCTGACCCTGAACCTCTCTCCTCAAATTTTGTCTTGGACTTCGTACTGGTGATTCGCTTCGACCGGATGTCCTTGAAAGACTGAAAGAACTTTGCCCAAGCTCTTGCAGATGGTCGTGCCTGAGGTTTTCAACGTTGCTGTTTTCAACTACTGCTGACAAGACATTCCTTCCGGTTGTTCAGAGGGGAACGCGCCGATACTTTTCCTCATGTCCCTGCAACAGTGTTTTGGTGGGTCATGGCTCAAAGATGACACTCCAGTCACAGTGACTTCTAGATTTCTACAAATCTACAGCCAGCTCAGACTGCAGACGACGCACGCAGCATAGTCGCTGGCCTTTACGAACTGAGCACCTGGATATCGAAACCGAAGACGGACATGTCCTGGGGAGCAGATCGCAAAATGAGTTCAGGATTCCCTTTGAACGAGAGACAAAGCACGATTGGGTTGTCCTGCCAAACGCTTTTAACTGCTGCATCCCTTCAGCATTGACATTTGTAGGGAAGCCTTTTGTTGGAAACGTTGCAAGGACCAACACACAGCGCACATTACACATTCCCCAGGTATCTTTAGATGGCGTAGTCGAAGGACGAGCAGAACACCTTCTGGGGGGCCACCTGAGTAATCTTGGGATGTCCAGAGAAAGTGAAAACGTGGCTCGCGTACAAAAGTTTGAGTGTTTGCCAAGTTGCGTATTCGTTCTGTAGCAGTGAATTTTTTGGTTTGCGGCGTGCTCGGCGTTTCTTCCTGGTGACTCCACAGGCTGCTCAATATGCAAAGCTGCGGTGAATGCACATGCTTGCTGCTCATGCCAGCAGTTCGAAATTAGCACCAGCCAGGGCCTGTGTCTCAAGGAATTGGCTTTTAAGTGCTGCCGCCCTTCAGCATTGACATTGGTAGGGTAGGCTTTTGTTGGAAACGTTGCAAGGACCAGCACCCAGCGCACATGACACATTCCCCAGGTATCTTTAGATGGCGTAGTCGGAGGACGAGCTGAACACCTCCTCGGGGGCCACCTGAGTAATCTTGGGATGTCCAGAGAAAGTGAAAACGTGGCTCGCGTACAAAAGTTTGAGTGTTTGCCAAGTTGCGTATTCGTTATGTAGTAGTGAACTCCTGGCTTGCGGCGTGCTCCGCGTTTCTTCCTGGTGACTCCACAGGCTGCTCAATATTCAAAGCTGCGGTGAATGCACATGCTTGCTGCTCATGCCAGCAGTTCGAAATTAGCACCAGCCAGGGCCTGTGTCTCAAGGAATTGCCAAGCGCCTTTAACTGCTGCCGCCCTTCAGCATTGACATTGGTAGGGTAGCCTTTTGTTGGAAACGTTGCAAGGACCAGCACCCAGCGCACATTACACATTCCCCAGGTATCATTAGATGGCATAGTCGGAGGACGAGCTGAACACCTCCTCGGGGGCCACCTGAGTAATCTTGGGATGTCCAGAGAAAGTGAAAACGTGGCTCGCGTACAAAAGTTTGAGTGTTTGCCAAGTTGCGTATTCGTTATGTAGTAGTGAACTCCTGGCTTGCGGCGTGCTCCGCGTTTCTTCCTGGTGACTCCACAGGCTGCTCAATATTCAAAGCTGCGGTGAATGCACATGCTTGCTGCTCATGCCAGCAGTGCGAAATTAGCACCAGCCCAGAGCCTGTGTCTCAAGGAATTGCACTTTACGGAACCAAACAGAGTGGCAAAAGCCTCAACGGGAAACCTGGCTTGAAGCCATACTGGCAGCACGCCGACGTATGAGTCAAAGCAAATGAACTTGTCAGTTTCCTATTCCTATGTATCCCGCGAACATGATCAGGCAGATGCTTTCGTGATGTGAAAATCCTGTCGCAGAGTGCCGATACGGCATGACTGCATATGACGAACTGTGGCTGCCGATTTGCACCTAGGCTCTGCAGATGAAGCAGCTTAAGGCACCTGCCTCTTGGACTGCATCAAAGAAAGTGAGAATTTGCTTCTCCGCCTGAATGTGGCAGCGCTCTCTCATGAATGCCCAATACAGAGGTTTGGGTGTGCTGCAACCTTGAAATAGGATGACGCATACCAAGAATAAGGCTAAAGGGTCGCCTGCACTTTCATTTTTGAAGCGAAAGCTAACGGACATGTTATATCAGCTGGTGGGACGACATATTTTTGCAGCTCAGAGCAGAGGAAATGGGTTTGCTCCTAAGCTGGCTGTGGCCTTGCTGGGAATTGACGAAATGCAGACAAAAGGGCAGATTCAATCTCATCATGAGCGGTCTGTCCCATTCCTTCAGATGTGCAAAGTTCGAGCCAAAATATCCACAAAGCAGATCCCCGATATTGCACAACACAAGAGCGCCGGTGCAGATACGAACTGGTGGAAGTGCTACTAGATTGAGCAGTCTCTCAGCAGATGATGCATGGTAGAGCAAGAACGGATCGGCCATATACCTGTAGTGGGCAAACCTTGCATAGAACTTCATCTCTTGGCATGGCCGATGTCATCATCTTTTGCAGGTGGTCATGCCTGAGTTTCTCAACGTTGCTGTTTTCAACTACTGCTGCCAAGACATTCCTTCCGGTTGTTCAGAGGGGAACGCGCCGATACTTTTCCTCATGTCCCTGCAACAGTGTTTTGGTGGGTCATGGCTCAAAGATGAGACTCCAGTCACAGTGACTTCTAGATTTCTACAAATCTACAGCCAGCTCAGACTGCAGACGACGCACGCAGCATAGTCGCTGGCCTTTACGAACTGAGCACCTGGATATCGAAACCGAAGACGGACATGTCCTGGGGAGCAGATCGCAAAAAGATTTCAGGATTCCCTTTGAACGAGAGACAAAGCACGATTGGGTTGTCCTGCCAAAAGCTTTTAACTGCTGGATCCCTTCAGCATTGACATTTGTAGGGAAGCCTTTTGTTGGAAACGTTGCAAGGACCAACACACAGCCAATGACAGCGCACATTACACTAACAGCACGCCAACGCATGAGTCAAAGCAAATGAACTTGTCAGTTTCCTATTCAAATGTAGCCCGCGAACATGGTCAGGCAGATGCTTTCGCGATGTGAAAATCCTGTCGCAGAGTGCCGATACGGCATGACTGCATATGACAAGAACTGTGGCTGCCGATTTGCACCTAGGCTCTGCAGATGAAGCAGCTTAAGGCACCTGCCTCTTGGACTGCATCAAAGAAAGTGAGAATTTGCTTCTCCGCCTGAATGTGGCAGCGCTCTCTCATGAATGCCCAATACAGAGGTTTGGGTGTGCTGTAACCTTGAAATAGGATGACGCATACCAAGAATAAGGCTAAAGGGTCGCCTGCACTTTCATTTTTGAAGCGAAAGCTAACGGACATGTTATATCAGCTGGTGGGACGACATATTTTTGCAGCTCAGAGCAGAGGAAATGGGTTTGCTCCTAAGCTGGCTGTGGTCTTGCTGGGAATTGACGAAATGCAGACAAAAGGGCAGATTCAATCTCATCATGAGCGGTCTGTCCCATTCCTTCAGATGTGCAAAGTTCGAGCCAAAGTATCCACAAAGCAGATCCCCGATATTGCACAACACAAGAGCGCCGGTGCAGATACGAACTGGTGGAAGTGCTACTAGATTGAGCAGTCTCTCAGCAGATGATGCATGGTAGAGCAAGAACGGATCGGCCATATACCTGTAGTGGGCAAACCTTGCATAGAACTTCATCTCTTGGCATGGCCGATGTCATCATCTTTTGCAGGTGGTCATGCCTGAGTTTTTCAACGTTGCTGTTTTCAACTACTGCTGCCAAGACATTCCTTCCGGTTGTTCAGAGGGGAACGCGCCGATACTTTTCCTCATGTCCCTGCAACAGTGTTTTGGTGGGTCATGGCTCAAAGATGACACTCCAGTCACAGTGACTTCTAGATTTCTACAAATCTACAGCCAGCTCACACTGCAGACGACGCACGCAGCATAGTCGCTGGCCTTTACGAATTTAGCACCTGGATATCGAAACCGAAGACGGACGTGTCCTGGGGGGCAGATCGCAAAAAGATTTCAGATTCCCTTTGAATGAGAGACAAAGCACGGTTGGGTTGTCCTGCCAAACGCTTTTAACTGCTGCATCCGCTTTTAAGGAGCAAGAAAGTGTATATTTGCAGTTCATGAGAGCAGTGCACGTTGCGCAAACAATTGCCGGGCCTCCAAACCTGTTGCACTTGTCACATACTTTTGTGGCAAGACTTTGTAGGATTTCACGCCTGCAGCCGTCAGTGTCTACTGCCAAACGTGTTTTGCAGGAACCAGCGGCCTTCAAGGGTTGTTCCTTTGCAAGCAGCTGCTGGGACATGACGAGATATGACAGACCTGCCAGATATACCTTTTACCCATACCAACGGCTCTGGGGGTTCCTTCACATCCGCGCGCACAATTTTTTCATCGAGGAACAAATCTCGCAAGAGTGCTTGTATTGTCCAGACGCTGCATGCTGTGTGGTGTGTTCTGCCTTTGTAGAGGTTGAGCCATTATTGGAAGGGCACCCAAGAAAGGAATCTAGGGATGTAGTGTGAACCGTTTTATGCGTCTTTTGGAGTTGAAGTCGTTGCACTGGAGCCGCAGATCTTGAATTTGAAGCGTAAGTTCCTTTCATTTGATTGCGAAGGATGTGGCAGAAGACAAAGTCAACCGATTGTCCCTCTCTTTATTTTTTCCGCTTCAGTTCGTTTGAGACATGACGTCCACAGATCCCTTCCGGGTTGTGCTGAAGTCCAGTTGCGATTGTGTCAGAGACACCGCAGTGTCAGCGAAGTCCATACCCTTGATGCTCTCCAGCTGGGGGACCACGGATTGGCATGCCCACTCTCCAGCTCTTTCGTTGGGAGGGCATCAAAAGAAGTTCGGCTTAATGTTTCAACCTGGGTCATCAAGGAGAGCACAAAATGCAGAGAGATTTGTCTTGCGCTTCGCGGTACGAGATGAGGACAGCGAGTCTCCCAAAGCATTCTCCCACTCCCGGTTTTTACTGATTCCACCCAGCCTGCTATGATTTTTGATTCTTGAAGAATGGCAAGATGGCGCAGCTGTGGGTAGTTGACCGCCAAAAGATAGGCACAGCATGTGATTTGGAAAAGCATCAGCTTCCCACTCTGTTCTTGCAGCAGAAAGCTCTGGAGGTTGACTCCCGTAATATGATGTTTGCCTGGGTTCAACACAGGATGTCCCATGCTATTCTGCTGCTTTGTATGGCCTTGTGTCAAAGAGGCAAGAAAGTGTACATTTGCAGTTCATGAGAGCAGTGCACGTTGCGCAAACAATTGCCGGGCCTCCAAACCTGTTGCACTTGTCGCATACTTTTGTGGCAAGACTTTGCAGGATTTTATGCGTGCAGCAGACCGGGTCTACTACCCAGCTGTCTCATGGTGTCTTGAAGGAAGCAATGGCCTTCAAAAGTTGTTCCCTCGCAAGCAGCTGCTGGGACACGACGGCATGAGAGTGGCAGGTGATTTGCAGAAGCCTTGGCCCCCTCTGTTCTTGCGGCAGAAAGCTTTGGAGGTTGACTCCCGCAATCTGATATTTGCCTGGGTTCAACACAGGATGTCCCATGCTATTCTGCTGCTTTGTACGGCCGTGTGTCAAAGAGGCAAGAAAGTGTACATTTGCAGTTCATGAGAGCAGTGCACGTTGCGCAAACAATTGCCGGGCCTCCAAACCTGTTGCACTTGTCACATACTTTTGTGACAAGACTTTGCAGGATTTTATGCGTGCAGCAGACCGGGTCTACTACCCAGCTGTCTCCTGGTGTCTTGAAGGAATCAATGGACTTCAAAAGTTGTTCCCTCGCAAGCAGCTGCTGGGACACGACGGCATGAGAGTGGCAGGTGATTTGCAGAAGCCTTGGCCCCCTCTGTTCTTGCGGCAGAAAGCTTTGGAGGTTGACTCCCGCAATCTGATATTTGCCTGGGTTCAACACAGGATGTCCCATGCTATTCTGCTGCTTTGTACGGCCGTGTGTCAAAGAGGCAAGAAAGTGTACATTTGCAGTTCATGAGAGCAGTGCACGTTGCGCAAACAATTGCCGGACCTCCAAACTTGTTGCACTTGTCACATACTTTTGTTGCAAGACTTTGTAGGATTTCACGCCTGCAGCCGTCAGTGTCTACTGCCAAGTTGATTAAACGTATTTTGCAGGATCCAGTGGCCTTCAAGGGTTGTTCCTGTGCAAGCAGCTGCTGGGACATGACGAGATATGACAGACCTGCCAGATATACCTTTTACCCATACCAACGGCTCTGGGGGTTCCTTCACATCCATGCGAACAAAATTTTCATCGAGGAACAAATCTCGCGAGAGTGCTTGCATTGTCCAGACGCTGCATGCTGTGTGGCGTGTTCTGCCTTTGTAGAGGTTGAGCCATTGTTAGAAGGGCACCCAAGAAAGGAATCTAGGGATGTAGTGTAAGCGGCTTTTTGCGTCTTTTGGGGTTGAAGTCTTCGCAGTGGAGCCGCAGCTCTTGAATTTGATTGGGAAGGATGTGGCAAAATAGAAAGTCAACAGATTGTTCCTCTCTTTATTTTTTCCGCTTCAGTTCGTTTGAGACATGACGTCCACAGATCCCTTCCGGGTTGTGCTGAAGTCCAGTTGCGATTGTGTCAGAGACACTGCAGTGTCAGCGAAGCCCGTCTCCTTGATGCTCTCCAGCTGGGGGACCACGGATTGGCATGCCCACTCTCCAGTTCTTTCGTTGGGAGGGCATCAAAAGATGTTCTGCTTAATGTTTCAACCTGGGTCATCAAGGAGTGCACAAACTCCAGAGAGGTAAGAGCGACTTGGTGCAGTCTTTCTGGCTACCATTAATCAGAGAAGGCAAGTTTTGAGGCAGTGATAGAAGCTTTGTCCACTGACTTGAAGACGTCGTTGCATTTGAAGGAGGGCCAGCTCTCACAGGCTTTGCTGTGACCAGGTCTTGGAATATTTATTTCCCAACTTTTGGCTAGAACAATTGACAGAGTGCTTGAACAAACGATGAAAAGCATCTCAAACGATTTAAGACTAGAGCAAGCAGGCGACAGGGCATGATCGCATCCAGACACCTTTGCATTGACTTTGCCAGGGCCTTAAGTACAGAAGAAAGCTGAAAAGCTCATGGCCTTGAGACTAAGGAAGTAGACAAGAACGTTGTTTTGGGCTTTGCAAAAAACTGTTTGTTTATTTGAAATCAGTGCTGCCCGCTACCAATGCAGCTAATGCGTGAAGAGGATGAGTGCTGCAAGCTGATCGCGTCCACGGTTGCCAATCAGCCGCAGGTCTATGCAAAAGCTCGGAGCATTTTCGACAAGAAGTCGTGAAAGACTGCCGTGCTCTTTTCCAAGCCAGCCCCAAAAGGCCCAAAAAGGGATAAAGTTTTGGATATATAAATATCTTAGGCTGGTGCAACGGCAGCGCGTCTGATTCCAGATCAGGCCTTAAAGCCTTGAATCACGTCAGGCCGCTTTGTACAAGCTAGGCCGGTTAAGCTGCAAATCTGCGGTCACCTTCTCTCCCTTGCTCAAGTCCAACTTTGGCTGGCCATGACGCCATGACTGACGTCCTCCTCTTCCAGGCCAGGACGTCCATCCCCTTCTTCGTTCCGGCCGCAAATCATGGGCTGTGAATTGTGTGAATAATGTGTGAAAGCATTATGCTGCATTGTCATCTCTTGCACCTGAGCAGTGCAAGCCACTACAAGGCAGGTCACTGGCGAAGCAATTCAGTGCGTCATGCTCCAAGAGTAGGAAAGCGAGCAAGCCTGACTTAGGTTTTGGGCTGTGTGGTGCAAGCACTACGGGTTGCAAAGATGTCTCCTGCTGTGTTGCTCCACTGCTTGCCATCGAAAAGGATGCACAACTGTGCAGCTTCTGCCAGTTTGAGGACAGCATAGCCAAGATCTTTGCTTCAGATCGTAAGATTTAAGAGGGCTTTCAGCATTGAGACCTGTCGTGATTGTCGCCAACTTAAAGGAACTTCCAAGTCGCTCCAGCGTGGAAAATCCACAATGATTGTGCCTAGGTGCGTGTGCGCCAACCTTCGTGTTGGGACAGAAAAGTCATTGGTCAGATGCGTTCCAAAGCCTGTGCGACCTGTGGCTTAGCCCCCGACTGGGAAAGCCATTGAAAGCATCTCTTCAAAGATGGATTGTCAAAATTCTGCAATCCCTGAACGCCTTGACCGGCACCACTGACTTCAACAGATGCCACTGGCTGTGGCTGTGGAAAAATGACTGTTGGTTCTCAGTCAGCTTTGGAAGCGCGAAGAGTCAGACAACAAAGTCAGCAGCGCCACCTAGCGTTCGTTCTGGAGTTGTGATGGTTCGAGTACTTCAAGACCAGCGCGATTCCATCCATCAAAGACTCGAGAACCATGGTTCGGAGTAGACGAGAGTTTGCTAGATGGATGAGTAATCGGCTCAATGAGACCTGCCAGTCTTGATTCCTCCCTTGCGTGCTGTGAAGCTGCGTGCTTTTTGCTGTTTGACTTCGCGACCTGTGAGAGCTTGCTGTAAGATCCGTGCCGTGAGAGCTTGCTGGAAGCTTCGACGCAGCGGTCAAATTGCAAAAGCTTCTTCGCTCTGAACGATTTACTTCCCATGGTGTGTCTTGCACTCCGTTTTGACGAGCCGCTCTTGTCAGATGTTCTAGCTCGTTCTCCATCGATCTTGGCCAGGTTCACTGCTTGCAGTCCATTTCAGAGAAAGCTCCAGTGCATCGAATGCGGGTTGGAGTTCACACACCTAACTTCGCAAATCCCAAAGCGAACAAACTTCTTCCCCTTCCGGTGCTTGCCGGGCTTTACGCGTAGACAAACAGTTGCTGCGCAGCTTCACAAAGCAGATCTGGTGCACAGAATCTGTGAGGGGACACGTAGAGATGGGAGATTGATGAGATTGGCGGTTTGACACAGGCTGTGACAGGTTCGTGTCACACGTGTCACACGTGTCACACGTGTCACACGTGTCACACGTGTCACAGTTCGGAACTGAACGACCAAGCGGTTTTTAGTGTGACCAAGGGTCGCCTTGCTCGCGTCGGCTCCCTTGCAGTCGAGGCCATGAAGGCCATGAAGGCCATGGAGGCCATGGAGGCGCGACGTGTTTTGGACAAGGCGGTCTTGTGGCGAAGTGGGGGAACTGGGAGAGCAGGGCGAGGTTTATTTGGGTTCTTGGGTTCACAAGCCATGGTAAAGCCAAGGGAGGAAGTTCGAAGCCATGCATGTTGAAGATGGCTCCCAGCTTCCAATGATCCCAGAACGGAGCAGGAGTTTGAAGCGAGCAGACCAGGTTTGGATCAGGGGCTCTTGCTCCGCTCGGCACAGCGCCGGGTCTAGAGCAACTGCAGCAATCGCTTTGTCGTCGACACTGACAGGACTATTGAAACACCTTGGGTCAGCAGACCATCAACCCACTGGATGGCAAAAACAGGCCCAGTATGAGATCCATGAGAGGTCCAGGTCCCGTAGTGAAGGTGAGCAAATCAGCCACTGTGCTTTGCTTCATCCTGTGAAGTCCAGTTGAGGAACACTTAAAACTCTGATGTTTTTGGAAGACTCAGGTGGGCAGTACACAGCTTGCACATCCCCAGAAGGGCTCAAGGTTAGCTCCTAGCTTTGCTAAGCTTTGAGACACTTTGCCCAGTGAAGCGCTTTGCAAAAAGCCGAAGTATTGCCAAACATCTATTCCTTGCACCTTCGGAACATTCACAGGCTCTGCATAGAGGTTCCTTCCAAAAAAAGGTCGACCCGGGCCCTTCGGGACATATGATGCTGCCACTGGTCGTTGGGCGAGCTTTGGCCGGAAGTTGCAAACTGGTGTATCGATCCATTTGGATCCATCCTTCAAAAATCTCTCCAATCGCTACCAGCAATTGGAACATAGACTTGGACATTTCTTTGGTGTCGCAAAGTAAGATTGAGGTATAGAAATTATAGAAATATTTATGTGCCCCCTCAAAGCGCTAAGATGAACCAATGGATCACGGTCAATGCCAGTGACACCCGTTGCACAGGCCTTGCTGCCGCCACGGCCTATCCGCGTAGCGCAGGCTACACTACAGTGGCCTTGCAGGACAGCAACTCGAGAGCATCACGATCCTCGAGCGTGTTTGATGCAGATCCTGTTTCAAAGGTCAAAATTACTCGAGTTTCATCTCTGAAACTTGCAGTTTGATCCGCGTGTTGAAAAGAGGGAAGAGATGTGCCATTCAGATCCAGAGCTCTTTGAAGCTGCTAAGCTTTGAAGATGAAGGATAGTTTTAAGCAGGTGCCTCAAACAAAGCTTTGCAGAAGGCCTCACGGTCGTCTCCGAAAGCCCATGCTGACAGCCCGCGAATCTCCAAAGACTTGCCAGCGTTACCCTGCTAGAATGTTGAAGATTCCAACCAAGGAGTTAGCCTGCATTTTCTGCAGTTTCAGCGACTCACCAAAGGTTGATCCAAAGCCAGAATTGGGACGGAACGCATTGTGTGCTTCCAAGGTCGGTGCAAAGTGCACGCTAAGTGCTGAATATTGCAAGCCAAAAGCATGCATACCTGTAAAAGGCCATCTAGCCTTTTGACATATTTGTGTAGCTCATGTGCCTCAACTAACCTTCCCATCCTTACGGCATGCACAGGTGTAAAGGCTGGGAACACAGGCTGATAGACCAAGAGGATCTCTTTTCGAAAGTCAATTGTAAACGTGCTCTTGCTTGTTGTTGCCATCCCATGTCCTAAGCGGTGTAAAGACTGTTAAGGCTGTTTTTTCTAGTGTGTCCAGTCTTTTTTGCAACCACTTTCCAGGTCTTTCAAATTATTCCAATCTTGTCACTCTTGAGCCATTTTTCATCAGTCTCCAAGGCAAAGTCCATTTTATTCTGAAACTTTCTGCCCTAGAAGATGAAGCCCTGCTATTTGGCTCCTGACTCACTTGCCACCTTCTCTCCCAAGCTGCTCTGAAACGTTGGTAAGTCCAGGCAGAACAAGTGGTATTGGTATGTATTGGTTGCAGATGGAAAGGCAAAGTATAAGCCAGACATTTTGAGTCCCCACAAGGCCAAAAAAATGCAACTCTCTCTTCGCTCAGCCTTGTGAAACAGTCCAGTATGGTGCAAGATCTTTCCTGGCCAGCAAGACAGATCGTTTCAAGAACCAGTTCGAATGTTTCCGTTCCAGTGGGAGAGAATAGATTGAAGCGCTTTGGGAGTATTTGCGGCTTGGAGGATGAGGGATGATTGCACATAGATATTGCTACAGGGCAAGGCTTTCGCACCGCACACAGTGGCACACAGCAAGTCCAAGGGAAAGAAACGGCAGACTTGGA
Organism: Cladocopium goreaui; assembly: GCA_947184155.2. Lineage (NCBI taxonomy): Eukaryota > Dinophyceae > Suessiales > Symbiodiniaceae > Cladocopium > Cladocopium goreaui. Next base: position 392,319 of record CAMXCT020005079.1, on the reverse strand, counting down.
AATGTCAGCTCTTTACCACCAAAAAGCCATTGCTGCTGAAAGTCCACCGAATGTTTGTCGCCTGAGGAGGCCAGTGTGGCACACGCTGCGACATGCGGCCTTCACCTATGAACATCAGGCCATGGCACTGGCCGCCACATCAGCAGGTTGTGACCCCAAAAAAGCCATGATTCAAAGCCACAGCCGCCATAGCCGCCACAGCCGCCACAGCAGTTTCAGTTGGTCTGTGAAATTTGCTCAGCACAGAAGGTTCAGGTTGCGGGGTGCCACCAGAGTCACCAGAGTCACCAGAGTCACCAGTCCAAGTTCAGCTGCCAAAGTGCATAAACCGATGCATTTCAATGCGACACCGAGGTGAAACTCCACCATGACACCGTCCCAGACAGATGATTCAATTAGGGCCCAGATTTGTTCCAAGAGGAAACATGGACTTCGACAAGATTCATGTGTGAATGCCTTGAAGTTGGGGGAACACAGGACCACAGATTTCGGCCCTTTTGGCAAGATTTACTCGTCCCATTGTCACTTTGGGGCCCAATGTGTGGGGTCAATTATTTGAGCCACTGCCACATCACAGCAATGGTGGTGTTATCCTTGAAGCAAAATCAAGCGCCAAGAGAGTCTTCACAAACCAACTCTGAACGATCTTCTGCGCTCAAAGGTTTAAACTGTGCTTGTTGTGCATGCGGTTCTGCCTCGAAGACTGGAACATGATCCCTCTCACAATCAGACAAGCATGTCAACAACCTTCCCTGAAGTCTTTTCAATCAGTTGCGTCGCATGTTTCGAGCAGCTTTGAAAGGTGTTTTGACATGAAAATTAATCTTGTTGCTGTGATCCTTTGTGGTCTTCTTTTAAGTGTTTCTGCTGCAGATGAATTTGAGGAACCTGAATTCCAGCTGATCAACCTGTTTGCACCTATGGTAATAGGAAGAGGACATTTCGGTAAAACTCCATGCATGCGCGTGGTGCAAAATCCCTTATCACAATACGAAACCTTGGCTCGTTCAGTGGACAAGACGATGCCTAGCAGACTGCTACAAAATGTTCTGCACTCGCAAGACAGGGTGTCCGAGCAGGCCAGTTCTGCTAGGGATCACAGTTTCGCAGAAACCTGTTCTACACAGCACTTGGTGGCATCGTTGCTCGAATTCTTGGCATCGAAAAAGTTGAGAGTTGATCTGAAGCCAACCTTGACTGCTTGGCCACGTGTTATCCGTATCGCAAGGGGTCAAAGATATCATGGCCACAGGGTAGACATTTGAAGAGGCTGTCAAGTTGCTCTCCCATCCAAGACACACAAAAGGCTTCCTGTTGTGGAATGATAACTCGCCGGGGCACATCTTGCTGAGTGGATTGCTTTTCACAGACCTAAGCTTGAGCTTTGAAGCTGACTGAACTTGCTAGCTCCCTGTAGTGACGTTCCCAGAGACATTGAAACTATCAACGTTCCTGTACAATGTGCGCTTGCACCACTGGCTGGAGTTTTGCCTTCAAAGAAACGGAGCTGCATCAAAGCAGCGGGATGTCAGAGGGGATACAAGGACCTAGTCTGCGGGGTTCAACCTCCCTTACGCCTGAAACGGAGTCTGCGTCTGTTTGGCTCATGCAAGGAAGCTTACTTCACGAATTTCAATGCGAAAGCAAACTAGCAGCTTCCTCTTCCTTCCCCCCGCATGAATTTTGCATGATGTATGTTGCAAGGATCGGCCTTTCGTGGCAATTTTTCGGAGTAATCCTCGAGACGAATTTACTGACATCTAAAGGCTCGCAGAAGACTTCGCAGTTGGTGGACTGTCCCGGAATGAAGACGGCACAATCACCTTGCTTACTCTCTCAAGTGGTATGGACAGTCAGAGTGCCACCCAGATTAGACCTTGCTGTGTTTCGTGATAGCCATGCTGGACAAAGTTGGATGAAACACGGACCACGGACTGCGCCTATTCGTTTTGACCAAAAACCCGGACAACCTTGGAGCCCTAGCCCTAGCGGCCCTAGCTCATGGCTTTCCGAGAACGATTCAAGCTGCATGCAAGGCATCAACTGCATGTCTCACGTGATTTGTTCAAGATCAAGAATGCCAATCACGCAAGGTGATGTTGCAATAAGAAGTCTTGAGTTGGCTCGCTAGGTCCGCTAGGTTGGGTTGTGGCAGATTTCGGGGTGAGGTCTTCGACTTTTCGTTGCAGTGGGCGGGTTGATGTTTTCAAATAGCAGGCACGCATGCTGCAAGCTGCACAAGCTGCGCGCACCGTAGATGCTCAGGATTTGATACCTCTTTGAGCTTTGAACATCTCAACGCTTCTGTCTGTACCGGTCAGAATGAAGCAGAAGTCATGCATGCAACTGACATGCCTTTGAATGGAGATGGTCTGGAAGTCACATTTCAGCTTGACGCACTACAACATGCTTTTCCGCTCAAATCAAATCAGTTGCTTTTCACATGGAGAAGAATGCCCTGCAAGGCTTACAGCTCGAGATTCTTAAAACCCTGCTTACGCTCCAAACACATCCAAACACATCCAAAGCCGCACATCAGTGGCGGCCTAAGGAGGCAAAAGCGCCTGGTCTGTGGCGAGTTCAGTGGCAAGCTTGACTGCAGAACCGAGCGCTTCACTCCATGCGAGTTTTCCGAGACTGTCCATTTGCTAGATATGGCTTTCACAACATCTAAAGCAGATTCGAGAATACCCACAGTGGCCTGGACTGCCTAAGAGTAATGACCTTTTCAAGAACTCTCACACCCTGATGAAGGAAGTTTGCCACAAGAGGCATGGTTTGACCTTGAGCAGACTGTGTCCTGCTTGATACTAATTTGCCAGCATTGTCTCCATGCACGCGCACCCATCAGAGACAGAGCTACTTTGTCTTTTCTTGGAGTCTGACAGGTATGACACGCCCCGGCCGATGCTTGGTGCTCAACCAAAAGCTCCCTGAGGGTCAGTCCGAGCTTTTCACAGACCTCGCCTGTGTAAATGCAAAAGCTTCCGGTCAGCCATAGCTTCGGAGAGGTGCTGTTGCTGTTTCGCTCTAGTTCGACGGCATCGAAGTCCAGTATCGCATAGATAATGCCAGTTATTGTTCGAAGTTGAGCAAACACAGCTGTGCTTTGGAGTCATGTCAGCGTGGCACCTTCTGCAAGGCTTAAGTAAGCCTCTCCCACCTTTACCTATGTTCTCAAGTTGTCGGCGCCAATTCCTAGTGCTTACAAAATGCAAAGTGAAGCACTACAATTTCAATGATGTACTTTGTGACCAGACCTTAACGGAATTTTGCAATCGGCCGACCTCTATGTGCTTGGATAGAAGTCTTGAAAGCTAAAACTGACAAAGGCCATCTACAAGACTCAATGTGAGCCTTTTACTCCAGACCAAACAGACAGCTTAACAAGAGTATCGCGCAGTCGCTTCCGGGCCTTCTGTCGTTTCCGGAGATTGAAATATGCTTCGTTGGGCTTGTTTGCAGTTTAAGTGGTGATACTTAGCTGCACCAGCTGGTCTAAGTATTTTCAATGCTGTTTGACTTCCAGTTGAAGCCACGACGTACCATTTGAGGAGGAGGACAAGGTTGCAGCCTGGACCAAGTCTAGGAATGTGTAGAACTGGTCAAACCCGTGTTGTGCGCATCTGCCGGAAGGACAGAATCAAGTGCAGATTGCATTTGGCCAAGCACAGATCAGATTCTCTCCTGGTACCATGTCTACAAAATCCAGTGCCCCAAAGGAAGCATTGGAAAGGGTTGCTTGTCTCCTGCACACTGATTCAGATGATTCCATGTGCAGAAGTTCAATGCCGCAATGCCTTGCAGTTTTGCAAAGGTGTTTAGGCCTTTCGTCTTTCCGTGTTCATGGGAGATGCTCAGAAAAAGATGAATTGATCTCCGATGCTGCGACTCTGGAGAGCTTTCAACTGCTGAAAGTGCCTTTTGGACCATCAAATTGCACTCTTTCTATTGATACTAAGGGGTATCGAGTGGCAGTCACCTGATTTCAGGCCGCAGGCGAGTTGATTGAAGCTTTGCCAGATTGACAGGAGATGACAGGAGCATTTCTGTTCTCTGCATTCCTTGCCGAGACATGAAGAAAAGCGGAACATTTTGCGGCGAACGAAGCAAGATGCGAAGCTTGAAACGACGGATGCAAAGCTGTCCACAGTGCCGCTGACAAGCCAAAGCCCAGCAAGGCTTACAAGTTTTGAATGCCTGTGGCCTTGGCTGTTTCTGGAAGATGTTGCTGTCCTGAACGTGGCAACAAACAGCTCTTACAGCTCTTATTTAACTTCCAAGAGATCTGCTCTGAAGCCAAGTTTCAACTGTCTCAAATCTCAACGGTTTCTTTGTCTCCCTCTAAAGTTTAGACCACGTGGCTTGTAGAATGACTCTCGCCAGTCCTGAAGCAGTCAGACTCTCGAAGTTTTCCATGAAACAGCAAGACAGTCTTACCATGCACGGTGTCGGCGCATGCCTTGGCAAAAAGACGTTGAGCTGTTAACGAATCGGGAAAGGCACATTTAACTTGGAGGCTTTCGCAGAGTTTTGTTTGAAGCGCAAGCAACTTTGTTCTACAAGACGCTGCGGCCGGGAGTGGAGCCGCAGTCGATTCCACATGTCACAGACGGTTTTGACGGCGCACATGACATGCTGCATCAACGATGCCAAGTCTGTGCACAGTGCATGTCTCACATGCGCAACTGAGTAAGTGAACATTTCGATGGTAACAATTCGATGGTTCCGATCTCTGCTCCCAGAGAGGGGGTAGACAGCCCTTGGCTCAGCATATTCCAAGTGCTTCAAGCTCGGCGGAGGGAGATTAGCAGATTGAGTACTGCTTGGATAAGTGGATCCACGGGAAGTTGTAAATTTGTTCAACCACGGGTTCGGAGCACAGGCATTTGCCGTTTACGGTTACATGGGTCCGACGGGGCCGAAATCAAATCGACAGGCGCCGGCCGCCTCATCAGTAAGCGTGAATTGCAATCGAACCGTGGGCAACGATAGCAAGCTACAGGCATGGTATGGAAAGTGATGACATACAGATTCTGAAATTTTCTGTGAAACGTTCCGTTTGGCGACAATCAGCCTCTATCACAACTATGGGTGATTGGAAGGTCCTTGAGTACCTCCTTGCCAAGAGTCAAACGAAAGTGACCTCATTGTGGGCAAAGGCAGACAGGTTGCTGGTTGGGAAGTGTTTACCTCACTGCATGCCTCTCAGCGCTTTGCCATCGAGTTTCTTTTTACCCTTGCACTGATAACTTGCTTCCAATGGTTTGCATAAAAGGCTCCATCGTGGGCTCCAAATAATCTCGGCAAGAAAGAGTTTTCTTGTATTGACTGGCAACGCTTTTGCCCGACCTACTGAGAATCATACTTCCAAGTGCTTATTCTGTGGCTTGAAAGATGTGCAGACGACTTCGTCACAGATTTGCCGACTGGCTACACAGACTTACATTTACAGCGACACTGCATGCATCGCTGAATCCCAGTAGATATTCGCAAACCCAAGCTGTCGTATCTGGAAAGGGGAAGCCCTCCATCCCTCATGACTTTTTTCAACTGGCTTATTTGACAAGATCACTGCAATGTACAACGTGGTCTATATCAACTAGACAGGCTGACTGCGCCATTGACAGATAGGGGCACACACAAGAGTTGCTTCAACGAGGACACAGAATTTGTCGTGTCTCTGTCAATGCCAATCCGATGGTCTCTGCAATCTGTCGGGGTGCAAGTCCTTCCACATTTTGTCAATGCTAAAGATGTTGGAGATTGTAGCTTGGATGCATGATGTTTTTGATGAATTTTGTGAATTTACAAGAAAGGAATCCCCCTTGAAAAAATGGTGGTCATCCCTCCATTGTCACATCACCGTACAGGTCCAACATGGAAAATTTGTGTTTTCTGGGCGTCTCTGGAGACATATTCTTTAAGGGCAGTATAGGCAGACAAAGTATTTGTTTGTAGTTTGTAGCAACTTCTATTTTAGCAAACGATGTTTACAGTTTCTGTTCATGTTTTTTAATTCATCGGTTCTTGTATGAATAACTTGCCCTCTACTTTATGGGTGACTTATGTATGGAAATGTAACGGGAAGTGGTTCCAATTATTTTGCTGTCATACAGACACGCTCCCAAGTGATGTACTCAAAATTCTGTTTATCAACGGGAGAATGAACTGTGGTTCAAGAAGAACTTAGCGCATGAACTCGACATGCCACTTTTTCAAGTTGTTCTTCTCTCTGTCGGCCAAAACCTTCGGTATTATGTGAAACATTTCCGCAACAAGCATGGCTACGTAAGCCAATCATTTGAGGGTGATTTATACCTATGATATCACTATTGAACATGGCTTTTCCGCTGCGAGCTTATGATTATGGCAGGGTACGTTTTCTTCTGTTGCAGATTTTGTTTTGTTTGCAAATTTGCAATTGAACATTTTGGTCCTGCAAAGGACCTTTTTGTCCCTTCTCGCTTTGCAATTGCTGGACAATTTGGCAGATTATGTATATGTGATTGCAAGCTGGTGTTTGATACTGGAAGATGACTTTGACTTAGTTGACATAGGGATGAACGACATGCAGATACTGATACAATACTTTTTGCATAAAGCTCTCCCTCATGGTTTTGAGTTTTGACATGTTTTGACTGTCACAAGGGTGAGGAAACAAAGCAATACCTGATAAGAGTGAAAGAATAAGACGGCGGATATTTAGGGAAATAATGGACTAGAAACAGACATGCACACACACACATATCATTTTCTGTTTTTTCCGCGGGGGCAATTTTCTAGTTTTGAGGCACCTGCCAAGAAGATGACTTCAGGCGAGGAAGCATAGCTTGATTGGAATCCCCTGGTGAAATATATGGGATAGGGCGAATAGGGAATATGAACATCACAGGCTTTGACCCCCCAGATGATGTGCATTTGTTTCGCCGTGGCGAGGTGTGCGAAGAAGAGTTAGTAGCAGCCTCAGCCCCGAAACAGCGGAATTGGGGATGGATGAATCAAATTACCCATGAAATACCAGATGTGGTGGGCGTTCCAAAACCCAGGTAAGATTTTTTGTACCCGAGTGACAGCTGCTGATATGGACATGTGTTTTACTGAGTCCCGAAAAGCTGCCATAGCGGGGCGAAAGGTTTGGCGAAAGGTCTATATAGGTACCACTATCTACCAGATGCATGCCATAGTATTCACGCTTGGCAGTTACTCTTGCATTCATGAAACTGTTGTGGCAAGCATTGAAGGACTTTTTTCCCTGACAAAACCTCGCGTCGGAAACTATCCGCGCACGTCAGAAACTAAATGCCCGCGCGTCAGAAACTAAAACCCGCGCGCCAGAAACTAAAACCTGCGAATCAGAAACTAAACCCTGCGCATCAGAAAATAAACTCTGCGCTTCAAAAACTAAAATATGCGCAGCAATGTTGCATGGGATAGTACCTTCAAATTATCTTCATGAGGGATCAAATCCGCCACCCCCTCTGACAACTATGCTGAATAGGATGTTACCTTCAACTTATCTTCGTGAGGGATCAAGTCCGCCACCCCCTCTTGACCACTATGTTGATTGGGATATTACCTTCAGCTTATCTTTATGAGGGATGAAATCCGCCACCCCCTTTGACCACTATGTTGAATGGGTAGAAAAAGACTTCGCGGCCTGCAGCTCGGGACATTGCATTGCTTATAAAATTCAATCCCATACGCTAGCCATCCTAGCAATCTTGCTTTTCCAGTTCTGTGCAAGGGATTACGTTGCAGTTTCCATCAGGGTTTTTTGTTTCCGTCTCCAGGTTGGTTTCCGGAGCTTCCGAAGCACCCGTTTTGGTTTCTCATGCACCGTTTTTGGTTTCCGACTCACCGGTTTTAGTTTCCGATTCACGGGTTTTAGTTTCCGATTCACAGCTTGGCGTTTTTCTTCGATGTGATGAAGTGCACCATATCATTGAAGGATCATGGGTGTCAGAATTCTCGTCAAAGCTTGGTAGATCATCTCACTGCAGAATATTTTCCCCTTGAACATGAATTTTGGGAGTTTGTCTCAGATAGGAATGGTGTTAGTATTGGAACAGCAACACCCGCCCAGCAAAATCACAGAAGTCATCCTATCATGAAAAACGAGTTTCTAAAACTCACTTTTGTAGGCGAGAAATCTGCGAAAGGTTCGCGGAAGATTCGTGGAAGGTTCGCGAAAGGTTGGCGTTAGGCTCTGCCAGGATCCCACCCTGGCCCAAAATGGTTTATATAGTTTGCCTTGCAACTTGCAACTTCAAGAACCCTTCAAAGTCGTTTCAATTTGTGCTTCCCCTGCCGGGCAATCTTTGAAATTCCCATGTAAACCCTTGGCACGAAACACGCGCACGAACACATGATAACACCTCCCTGTGCCCAACTGGTTGGGCGCGAAAGGGCGCGAATGGTTTGCAAAAGCGCGGCGAAAGGGCAGTTTTGGGGATCCAATTCGGACAAGAATTTCTGAAACTTTCGGCTTCAGCTTGTCACCCCAAAGAGCTCCAGCTGCAAAGCACACGGCACCAGGTCATCCCTTAAATCTTGCTGCTTGGCACCCGATCAGGTTGACGCAGTGATTTATTTGCTGCCAAGCTGCAACGGACAGATGAGGCAAATGTCTCATTCCAAAGCATGTCAGCTTACCAGACGGAAAAAAAAAACGCACGGGAATCTTTTTGTCGATTCACAGCAGCTTGTATTCTGGATCATGCAAGTTCAGGTTTGAATTGATACTTGCACGTGAGAGTAAAACATTGTAAAACCACTTTCATGCAGGAATTCAGTCTACGAACGAATTCCCAATGAAGGGTATCACATGGTATCACTAGAATCAACAAGACTATGGTTTGTACCCGCAATTGCTATAGTTTTTTGATACGTGTCTCATTGCCATAGTCTTTATTGGTCTTGGGAGACTCTCATTCTGATCGTGCCTTGTGGTTTCAACATGTTTCAACTTTGCGATTGTGTCTTGTCCAGACTCACCCAGACTCCAATGGGAATAGAAACGAGATGACATCCTGTATGGTACATGATAGAGAAGTTGCACTTTTTGATGCTCAGGAGAATCGAAATTTTCTCTTCAACATCTCAAGTCTCCGTAGAAATCCCCCTTGCTTCGGGTTCGACATTGTGTGCATTGATCCCGTCCTGCAGCATTCAGCTCTTCAGCTTTTGTGCTCGAGCGGAACCTGAAAGAGCTGATGATTTCAGTGGGACAGCAGGATCCAAAATCACAAGGACAACTGTACAGCCAAGCAAATTAAAGATGTCTGGCTGTGGTAGGCTTGCATAAAGCTTGTCGATCCGTCAACAATCAAGGTACCCTCCAGGCCTCCAAAGACCCAGATGACATTGCCCACGATTCATGATCCAGAAACATGATCAAATTGAAGGTTGGTCTAGGAGTCTAGGCTGGCTTCGTAAAGACATTGGCAGCCATGGCAATCAACTTGCCCTCTTGGCACTTGGTACCTTCGCACTGTCTTTCGGAGCCTCGCATCCGGGCAAGGCCCAAAATCTGCTGGGCTCACTGAATCCGGGGTCCCGACGTGGTGTTTTGGCAGAAACCCACGACAAGTTCCATGTTGCTTTGTCCTATATAATGCCAAACCTGACGCACCAAAAGGCCCAAAATCCAGATTCAAACCCAAAAGTGTCTGAAATGAAAACTTTTGCCTTTAGGCTTTGAATAGGAAAGGTAGGATGCCCCAATTCCACTTTGTCTCCGTTTGTTGATCCCTGATCCAAACCCACGGACATTTTTTTTAAATTTTTCCAATCATTTGTCAAACCTCCTGCTTCATTTTTCCAACCACTTACTTGGAACCTACATGGGTAAGTCTTTTCAAGCACGTGAGCATCCTGAGCACGGGATTTCCACGCTAACCAAACTGGGGTGTCTTTTGGAGTGATGGATTTCAAGCAACTAAATTGGATGTTTTGGGGGAACTTGTATTGAAACCAGCTACTGGTTAGCCTATGTTAGATTTGAAATCACATCTGAATGTCACCGATGGGTTTCTTCAAATTCCATGTTAGCTGTCTCATGCTGTTTCAAAGTGCAGTTTGGGTGAAAACTAGGTGCCATGTTGGGGAAAGGAGTGGTCTTATAAAAAGGAATAGTGGCGTGATTTCCGAACAAAATTAGTTCCATGCTGCGACAGGTGCTCATGTTAGCGGACTTTAAGAAATCAGGTTTGGGACAGGCTGGAAATAAGGATTGTAGTTTATCAAGTTTTATCATCAGCATTGCTGGCAAGACTTGGCAGGCAAGAGTGGACTTTGCCTAGGAGAGCCGTGCTCTTACGAATGGTTGTGCAGGGTGATGGTATTTGCTGCCATGCACTTCTGTGAAACGCACGATGTGGGATGATGTGGGATTTGGCTGGATTGCTGGCTTCTGAGGCCAAGTCACACTGGACATGTGCGAGCTTTTGCGGAGGAGGGTCCATTGCTTTGGAACACTGCACTTTGTGTTTGCAAAATTGGAATCTGACTGGACACCGAGGTTTGCCTTGGCAAAGCTAAGGCGAAGTCGCCGCGCATGCAGACTGTCCAGACATGCTCAGGAAACAGAGTTTTGGAACATCCAAGCCACCGAAAGGGACCCAGATTGACAGTATGCTAATATGATTCATATGGGGGTTTCCTGAAATAGGGGGGTACCCCAGAATGGATGGTTTACAATGTAAAATCCTTTGAAAATGAATGATTGGGTAGTACCACCATTTTAGGAAACCTCTATATTCATATGCCAAGTATCTCCAAGCCTTTTTTTCCCACTGCAGGAGACCGCTACTTTGCCAGTTCTTCAGCGACCCGTTGGCACAAGCGCGGTGCGTTTTTCTTGGTTGGTGGCAGTCTGTGGCTGTGCGTGTCGGCCCTAAGGAGGCTTCAACGCTCCCTGAGGCCAGGGTGGTCAGCGACAAGAAACCTTTCGCTCTGCATCTTCACTGAATCTTCACTATTTGCGCATGGACTATCTACTGTGACTGGCGACTCATACTAGTACAAACAAATAACCATATTATGACTATGGCATACTGTGGCTATTATTGATTTGATAAGAGATCAATATATTGGTTTCAGAACCAGTCTCAGTGTGATGGCATAACCAGTATGAGCCTACTATTGCGTGTCTATATATTTCTTAAGCAGGCTTACAAATTTGCAGCAAAGTGCAGGTTCTACTCAGCGATAATTCCAGTGTTGGAGCCTCAGTGAAACTCAGCTTGCGCCTCTGCTCAGCTGCGCTCGGCAAGGCTGGGTCAGTACACTTTCCGGCCTTGGCTGCACAGCTTAGGTGCGGCGTAGCACGTTGCGTATCGTATGTGGCTTGTTGGCGTTTTTTTTGACGCATTTTCCTAGGCATTGAAAAGAGAAGCGGTGAAGAATTGGTGGAAGAAATGGACGACTGGGGTTCAAAGAGGACCGGCCCACTGCATCTTTCATATGCTTTGATCATCTTTGCACGTTGTCAATGCATGTCAGTGCATTCTTGTGCCGCGTTGTCTGCAACTGCCTGAGCCATGCAGGTTGCAAGAGGCTTTGTTGGATTTGGGCGGCTTCTACGTTAAAACTGGCCAGGCGAATTATCAGCTTCTTTGGTTCTGACAGTCCTGACAGTCTTGGTGGCGCAGGTGCTCTCTACGCGGGTGGATTTATTCTCCAAGCCGTTTCGGGCTTGTATTTTTGCGAGAGTCACATGTCGTTTATCGCTCCACCCCTTGGCTGTCCGAGGTACACTGATCGGCTACGTATTTTGCAGGCATGGCTTTTACGTAGTGATAAGATTGAATTCATATGAGTGTCAAAAACCTCCAAGTAGGATTCCAAGAGAATGACATAGGGGTTTTCGCCACCGCTCATATGTTGTTTGCGAGGGCTATGCGCCGCTCCTTTCAGGACAGTTTGCCACCAGTCGACGCTCAATCCATTCGGAAGATCATCTCTGAGGAGTGACAGTTTGCTGGTTCCGACAGTGGGTTATGGTCCAAGAAATAGCCGTCATCCCCATCAAACCTGGTGGATTTGGTTCCAAGGAGCTCTGTGGTGGCGGAGATTTGTCTGAGCTTTTGCGTGAATTGGATGATGAACCGCTGGGTACAGCATCCATTGCGCAGGCAAGGAGACTTGGATATGGTAGAATTTCACTTCAGACTCATTGTGGAATGTGTGGAAATGCATATCATGCAGATCTGGTGGTATCAACAACCAGAAAAAGCAAAACTTGAGCAGTTTTAGTTACAGTATTCCTTTTTTGAATCAGATCTGGCCAAGAAGCTAGATGTACCACTCCGACTTTGAGGTGTCTTATCTTAACCAGCACAGTCCTTCCACAACCAAAGTCAGATTGTTTGAATTTTTCAGGTTCATCGAGGCGTACTCAACGATGGGCGGGAGGCTGGTACGAACACAAGCTTCAAGACATGTCTAGCTTCTTGCCAGTTCACTGCTTTCGAGATGTTTTGAAACCATGAAATGCGATCGCATCTAGATGAAAATCTTATCGCACCAGTATGTCTACGAGGTCGCTGTCAAAGTCCTGAGACCCAACATGGAACCAGTGCTACGAGGCGATCTGCAAGCAATCTTTATGTGAAAGGAGAAAAGACCTACACCAGCCAGAAATGAGTCCTTCAGTAAAGACGTTTCCTCAACTTTTCGTGCTTTCGATTGAAGGTGACATTGCCAACCTCAAGGTGTTTGCCCTCACACTGCGAGGGAGGCCAGATGAAAATTAGGTGGGATGCCATTTGACGAGTCTTGGCACAGCCAGGCTCCCAGTGGATTACTACCCGGTCTTTTGTGAGCCAGAACCTTGGAAGTCTGCAAAATGTTCGCCACAGATGCCACAGATGCTCCAGATGCACTGAGCTCTCCTTGTAAATTGATTGCTCAGGCAGAATTTACCAAAAAAACGATGCTAGATTGTACTGCACATGTAGGATTTTCCTGTGAATTTTCCATGTTTTCCCTTAAACCAGTTCTGAAACGACAGTTCCTACATTGGAAAAAGGTTGGAACGGGCTCTAGATGGCGAACTGGACTTCCTGAACGAAGCCCAAAGCGCCCAGAAGGCCTAAGCGAAATGTGGCGCCGCAAAGCCGTCCTGGATCCCAAGGCAACAAGGTGACAACATGTGACCACATACTGATGTTGTCCAACAAGGTGTCCTTGATCCTTGAGTCCAACAAGGTCACCACAGCTTCCAAGCGACCAGGTCGCAGCTTCTGTCCGCCATGATCCTTTAGGACAAGAGCTTGATGCTCCTTTGGTATGATGCTTAGATGCCACGGCAGCGTTAAGCTTTGCCTGGGCTTGTTATCCTCAAGTCAAGTGGTTTATCTTTTTTTCCATATTTGCCCATATTTTCCCCGGTAAATGGCAATGTTATGCAATGTTTTTTCGATATGTTTGGCTCTCTTCCCGTTGACCATTTTCCGTGTGGCCTCCTTGAGGTGGTTCCGCTTCCCATTCCGGGCATGGCAACACGCAAGGTCCTAGGCGGATTGCTGGGAAACCACATGAAAAATCACACTTGTGCAGGTGTTTTCTTTATTTAACCCGCTATAAGAATCCCAGAAGTCTTAATCTTTGCTATTGATTCAGACCCTGGAGATTGAAGAGATCCAGCTATACACCTTCGGATCCTTCGGGGGAAGGGATCGGTATGAGTCGGAACCGCCAGTCTTCCCTATTGCACCGCCAGTGATGGACTTCGTCAAGGGCACTCCGCTCTCCAAATTGGAAGAGCGTGCAAAGGAACTGCTCAATGACAGTCATGAGTCTACACCATGCGTGCAATACCACACCTTATTCGTAGCAATGTCTGAGATAGGATACACTACTATATTTAGATATATTTAGATGCATTAAAGAATACGTAGTTGGATGATGTTGGATGTATTTCAGGCTATGGCTTTGTTGGTTTCTGATGGTTTCTGCATGTGGCACTCTGATGGTTTCATCGGATCTGAGGATCTGATCGGATCGCAACGCCACGATGCTGCAGGAACTTGGAATTGAGTTGGACAGCACTGCTGGCCAGGTGCAGCCGTTCGAGTCACGATCAGCACACTGACCACACAAAAACACCTATAGAAATGCAGAAAAAAATGTCGCTGGATTCCACACTTACTTACTTCATTTACTTCCCAATATCATCAACTTCTATACTCATTGGAAATTGCCGAGGCTTTGTGGCTTGAGTCTTTGTCCTGCTTGCAGGATATCATTGCACTATAGTATTGCAGAGATTCGCTTCAGATGGTTTTCAGATACACACACACTCTACCGGCAAGAATGCTAACACCACGACACGACAAGAGCCTGCAAATGAGATCAATGGGTCTCCTTTTTCCTTGGGGAATTCTGGATTAGGAGGGTACAGCACAAGAATGTAAAGGGAAGGAAGAAGTCCTTTGCAAACCCAACATAGAATTCCCTAAAAAGAAAAGCTTGCCTTAGATGTCTCAAAGGTCTTTTACTTCAGATAAGGAGCCTTTTGGGCAACAGTGTCCAATGGCGGCCCTTTCCCAAGCAATTGACATGGAGGGCGCGCCTTGGTTGCGTCACCAATTTTGGCAGCCAGCCTTGTGCCATTTCGGTAAATTTGGTGCGCTGGACCCGATTTGCCAAGGCGAAATTCTCTATGATCAACAGCATGCGTGGACCCAAGCTGATCAAGCTGCATGCTGTCGCTTCGATACTTCCTGAGCATCACCGGCATGGCAAGATTTGCAGGCGGAGTGGCAATGTGATGTGGGACACTGTGAGACTTGGTGGATCTTGCTGTGAAGTCCCCTTAGATTTTGCCCAACAAGTCTACTGTCCTCCCCGGATCTCAGATCTGTCTAAAATCTGACTGATTCCGAGACACACAGCACCGAGGATTGCAATGCTTATTCCTCTTGCCTTCAAGCTGTTGCTGGGATGGCAGATTCATGATGCTATTGATGTGTTCGTTGCTTCACGCCATCTGGTGCTTCCCGCATTGAATTTCAGCAGCTTTCTTCATTTCAGGATCTTCGATTCAACTTCCAGCCTGCAGCCCCAGTTGGAAAAGCTGAGCACCAAACTGAAGACATGTTGCAGGACGTTGTTTCACCAGTGAGCAGACAAGAGAGACCAGAATCCAAGCTGTGGAAACATATATTTTTCCTCCTCAGCCTTTGAGGCGCAGCTCTGTCTATCTCCATATGTCTCTCCCCTCTGAGAGAATTGTTGCTGATGCTGTCAGGGGAGGCCATTTGGCCCCTGTACCACCTTTCCACCCATTCTTCCTCTCAGTCTGACCAGCCCAGTTGTCACCTTCGCGGTCGGGTCATCGCATGTACTCGCCGAATTTGGATCCCATAGGGGCTGCATAGCCTCTTCCACGCTCCAGGTTTGTGAAAGCTTTGAAGAACATCTTGGATTTCTAGACAGCTTATAGGGAATGCTTTGAAGTCCTACAATCCTACAACTTTCTAATCTTTTCTCATCTTTTGTCAACGTACTGGAATAGCTCTGCGCAGGAGATTACCACCAGAGTACTACGAGCGCACCATAGAGGTGTGGGATCCAAAGTCTTCGCCACAAACCTTCACCAGTCGGCATGGTTTCGACTGTCCAGTTCTGTGCAGTCGCGAAACGGACACGGACAAGGTTGGTTGTTTGCTGGTAGTCTCTTGTTTGAAGAATGAGACTTTGTCAAAATACCTTAAATCCAACATAACACACAGACGCATATAATCATATATATATTATATACATATGTGCAATATGTGCTGTATATAATATCTGATTGATTTCGTGCTGTCAATTTGATTGTTCTTCTGACATGTTTTGACTACCGCGGAGGTGAAGCAGATGCGGCGGAGTGATGGTTATTTGTACACCCCTGGCGATGATCGATCTGTGGTGCTGTTGCGTGCCTTGAATCAGTACATCGCGGAGAAAAAGGTCCCATACAATGCTGCCTCCATGAGCCTCGAGGATCACTACATGGAAGTCGAGGTTAGCAGTGTTGATGACGATGACGAAGATGATCCGGAGAAGCATACCGAAATTGGTTACCTGAAGACCTACTACCGAATAAGACAAAAGCCACCAGAGGAGAAATGGATTGAAATCGAGAAAGACTTGAAGTTCTTTTTGGCTGTGGAGGATGAAAAACGCCAAGTGGACAAAGATACCGTAGCTTGATTTGGACCTTTAACTTTGAGCCACTGCAGAACTTTACCACAGGACTGACTAATCACCGTAGAAAGCCGTCACGATGCGGTTTGTCGTGGTATTGTTGTAGTTGTAGTACATGGTAACCCTTCAGTGGCCTTCAGTGGCCTTCAGTGGCCTTCAGTGGCCTTCAGGCACATATCCCACAACCAGTGACCACCAAGATGACCCTGAAGGGTTTAAGTGAGAAGAAGGCGGGGAAATAGGTGTGGAAGTTGTGGAATCATGGGGAATCTACGCCGCCTCTGCAGCCTGTGTAGGTCTTGGACTTTATCGATAAGGCGTACAAATGGTACTTGGATCAGCAGAGCAAGATGCAATCCAAAACAAAAATACGATACATGTACGCGCCTTGTCTGCCAAAGGCCTCTGGTGTTTCCATTCTGATCGCAGTTTGGAACAAAGCCTGACAAGTCAGGAAATGATTCCGGCTAAAGCTGAAGAGGAGAAGAGAAGCTTTCGCAGATACAAACTGTCACTGGATGCAATCTCTAGGGCCGGGCCAACCCTGAAGCAAAATGACATTCAGAGTCTTTCCACGTCTCTCCCCTTCTGCATCTGTGCTGCGTGAGTTTAGTTTTTTTTTAAACTGAGGTCAGGGGAAAAAACCTTCCAGAGCCTCTTTTTTCCTGAGAAGGCCGGGTCCCATCGCCCCATAGCTGCCATAGCTACTAAGCTACTCACCTGAGCCCTTGGTGATAGGATTCACTGGTACAGCTCCTTGATCACTTCATGCATCGGACTGGCAAGTTGGGACCTGAGTGAACTCAGCATCACAGGGGGGTGTGGATATGCCATGATATGCCTGGATCTCCTAGATATTCCTAGATGAAGCTGCAGCTGCATCTCTCAGGTATGGGATACCTGGATATCCTCACAAACTTGGTCTCCTGCTGTATGGTCCTCCTGGAACTGGAAAGACCTCAATGATCAAGGTGCTGGCCAGAAGCCCAGCGAGGTTTTCGTCAAGTTGGCTGCAGCCTCGGACTCGAAAGAAAGGTTTAGGAGTTGAGGATTATGCTTGAGGCACAGCACACTGACCGCTCCATTGTGAACGTGCCACTTGCAAGATTGAAGACCAATACAGAGCTGATGCAACTGAGACTTGATTGCATGACCTGACTATAATTTAATGTTTTTGGCTGAACAAAGACTTTTTTGGGTGCTTTTCCGGCCAAGAACATATAACAATGAACAATTGAAGAAAATGTACGAAGCCAACAGCGAGCCAACAGCTCCAAGGATCTTTGATCAGAAATATACAGTTGAGAGCATCGAATCTGCCATTCGCCTCAGAATAAAAGATGTCATCTTTGTGATGGAGGACCTTAGGCTGAGAGGGAAGCATTGAGGTAGCAAGACCTTCTGGTTTAACCCTTAGAGTTTTGTTTGACAGTTGGACGGTATGGACAGGGAATATGATATGATTATTTCAGATTTGCCGCATTTGCACATTTGACATTTGCTGAGTATGGTGCGAAGCAGCCATCCAGTGTTGTTTGGCCCTTCTCTTCCTTTTGTTATAAAACGCGTTTCCGGTCCGTTTGCCTGGGTGTCTAAGTGCCTGATAAAGATAGGGTGATACATACTATCAAAACGGGCTTCGTTGATCCTTCTCTTTGATGCGGTTAATCGTCATTTTCCCCGTTCAATGGCTATAAGATGCTATAAGTCTATGTATGTCTATACGAGCCTGTACGAGTCTATACGAGTCCATACGAGTCGATACGAGTCGATACGAGTCGATACGAGTCGATACGAGTCGATACGAGTGAGTAGGGATTGTATGATTTTGAAATATTTCGAATCAGATTTCCATAGATTTCCATAGATTTCCCATATTTTCAGTGGGTGTCGCTCTTGTCGGAGCTTTTTTCGTGTCCTGCGGACGTATCACCTGGACGCAGGACGTGGATGCGGCGTCGAAGGTGGTCCATCGCAGAGATGAGCAATCCGAAACCAAAGTGGAGGATCTCATGAGCATGCAGAACTTAGATCGGATTGAACGGCTGCAAAAGTTAGAGAGGCAGGGAATTTTTGCAGTCACGCTGAAAAACAAGATGCAGCCCACGAACCTGAATGCAGTCATGTAAAACACTTGTGTGCAACAAGTGATTTGAACAGTCTTGTACATTTTCCCCGGTTACTGTACCAGTGCACTGTAGACTGCGGAATGCGGAAGAGGGTGGAGTGCAAAGTGTAGGGTATGAAGAAAGTAGAGTGTTGAGTGGGGAATGTAGTGTGTAGAGTGTGAAGTGGCTATTGTGGAGTGTGCAGTGTAAAGTGTAAGGTGAGCGGTGGAAAGTGTGAACTGTAGAGTGTGGAGTGCAAAGTGTAAAGTGGAAAGTGTGGAGTGTAGTGTAGAGTGTAAAGTGTAACGGTAACGTGTGGAGTGTAGAGTCTAGAGTGTAGAGTGTGGAGTGTAGAGTGTGAAGTGTGGAGTGTTGAGTGTAAAGTGTAAAGTGTGGAGTGTAAAGTGTGGAGTGTAAAGTGTTGAGTGTGGAGTGCGGAGTGTAAAGTGTGGAGTGTAAAGTGAAAAGTGTGGAGGGTAAAATGTAGAGTGTGGAGTGTAAAGTGTAACGTGTGGAGTGTAGAGTGTAAAGTGTAGTGTAGAGTGTAAAGTGTAAAGCGTGGGGAGTGGAGTGTAAAGTGTGGAGAGTGGAGTGTAAAGTGTAGAATGTGGAGCTTGGAGTGTGTAGAGTGTGGAGTGTCAAGTTTAAAGTGTGGAGTGTAGAGTGTGGAGTGTAAAGTGTGGAGTGTGGAGTGGAAAGTGTGGAGTGTGGAGTGTCAAGTGTAAAGTGTGGAGTGTGGAGTGCACAGTGTAAAGTGTTGAGTGTGGAGTGTAGAGTGTGGAGTGTAGAGTGTGGAGTTTAAAGTGTGGAGTGTAGGATGTGGAGTGTGGAGTGTGCAGTGTAAAATGTAGAGTGTGGTGTGGAGTGTAAAGCGTGAAGTGTGGAATGTAAAGTGCAGAGTGTTTCGTGTAAAGTGTGGAGTGTAGAGTGTGGAGTGTAGAGTGTGGAGTGTGGAGTGTCATGTGTAGAGCGTGAAGTGTAAAGTGTTAATGTGGAGTGTGGAGTGTAAAGTGCAGAGTGTGGAGTGTAAAGTGTGAGGTGTATAAAGTGTAGAGTGTAGAGTATAAAGTGTAAAGTGTGGAGGAGTGTGCAGTCTCATCGCATGTCACAACATTCCACATCTGCCACGCGATTTGCACGTTGTCACCTTTTGACGCAGCCCTGACATTGCGATTCAAAAAGACACGCAACACGACACGTCTAAAGTGCTGCGCTTGCCATGCAAAATGACGATGGAGGTCTCCAAAGTGCTGCGCCTGCCACGACACATGCAACTAAGCTTTTGAAAACGACGCAAAAGTATATGCAAAAGTATTGCGCCTGTCACACAGAACGACTTTCGACACTTTATCAAACACGTGAGACTCTCAAAGTGCCACGCGTGCCAAGCAAAACGACATTACAACCTGTTTGGAAACATTTGAAAATGAGAGAGTTTTGCAGCTTCCCCCAAAGACACGGCGACGCCACTTGAAAGCCAGAGAATCGAGACGAGACATGTTGCAGCCTCAAAACGAGCATTTCGTGCGAGACATCTTCCAATTTTCACACTTTGTAGCGACAAAATCGAAGTTTTCCTACGAGTTTTCTCATGAACTTCAAAATTTGTTACCTCAAAATCGATGTTTCGTGCGAGGCTTCCGTCAATTTTCAGCACATCTTGCAAAACTCGACGCCTGCCATGGAATTTGCACCTTGTCACCACTTGACGCAGCCCTGACATAGCGATTCGAAAAAGCACGCAGCACGACACGTCGAAAGTGCTGCGCGTTCTGCACAAAATGACGATGATGGTCTCCAAAGTGCTGCGCCTGCCACAAAAAAATCAACGCATCTTCTGAAAACGTCGCAAAAGTATTGTGCTTGCCGCACAAAACGTTTTTCGACACGATACGAAGCACGTTTGAATGTCACGAAGTGCCACGCCTGCCAGGCGAAACGAAGCTGCGCGACGCTGGAACCTCAAAAAGTGACCCTTTTGCAGAACTCACCATAGGCACGGCCATATGGCCCTCACGCGGACAGTTGCGGACGGTTGCGGACGGTTGCGGACTTCAACCCCCATGACCCGAGAGTGAAACGGGAACCCTTGCTACGCATTCGGGAAAATGTGAAAACATATTGAAACAAATTGAAACAGACATCTTGAATGTATTTTATTGTTAAGTTGTTTTGCAATTGGAAGTCCTGGGGGAGCAGGTTGGCCGACTCCCTTGAAGAGAAAGAGATACTTGGTAGCATTTCTTTGCATTTCTGTTACTGTTCTTTACGAATGGCGGTCAAATTCAATAATTATGTTTGCAGCTCTATGTGGTTTCCAACCTGCCCTTGCATGCCCTGCGAGGAAGGAAAAAGCGAAGCAGGGCTCAGCTGAGGATCGAGATTGCGTGTCAGTGCATGTCAGAGTCATTTCTGAAGCAATGAAGTGAAATTTCTTCACGCACAGATCTGAAATGGTTCCAGGCTCCTCCAAAGTCTGCAGAGAGCCTTGACTGGTTTACAAATCCTTATGCAATCAAGGCAGCACATGGAGTGCCACTGGCTGCAAAAAGTCCAGGCATCGTAGCCGCACATATTTTTCCAACACCGAGGGGCGACGGGGCTACGAAGTCTGCAGATGCAACCAGAAAAGTGGATTCGAAGTTGCTTCAAGACATGCTGGATGTCATTCACGAAAAAAAGAGTGCCCCAGCCAGCAGCAGTCTAGTTAGTCTACTTGTTCTTCACGCTTGCCAACTTTCTCCAAACTTCAGGTTGCTAAATTATTAAACTGCTGGACCATAGTTCGGCCAGCCAGGTGGACCTATCTGGGGCCCTATGGGACCCCATGGCGAGTCGATGGATAGCGCAGACACTTTGAACCTGGCTGGCATCCTGAACACACTGGATGGTGTTGTTGACACACCCGGGCGCTTGCTGGTGATGACCAGCAATCATCCAGAGAAATTGGATCCGGCCTTGATCAGACACTTGGTCTTTTCAAGGCACCTGTGGAGTGATAGGAGGATGGCACAAATCCAACAATAGTATAAAATAATTTTTTACAGTCTAATACCAGTAGTACCCGCGTGAGGCGGGGCGGAAGTTGCCTTAGGGTTATACTATAAGATTTTTCGTCTATTATAGAACTTGCATGCGCCGTGCGCCAGCCAGGCCTGTGCGTGCGTGCTTTGCGCGACAGCGATGCACTGTTCCAAAGGTCCCGCTCGAAACTCCACACTCCACACTCCACTCTTCACACTGCACTCTTCACACTTCACACTTCGCACTTACACTTCACACTCCACAC
The DNA here is from genome assembly GCA_947184155.2 of Cladocopium goreaui. Taxonomy (NCBI): domain Eukaryota; class Dinophyceae; order Suessiales; family Symbiodiniaceae; genus Cladocopium; species Cladocopium goreaui. The sequence goes on along the minus strand of CAMXCT020005079.1, from coordinate 370,725 downwards.
TTCATCTCTTCTCATCTGAGCTCTTCTCACCTCATCTCAGCTCTTCTCATCTCATCTCATCTCATCTCATCTCTTCTCATATGTCACCTAAGCTCAACTGCTCAACCTGAGCACTGCTCAACCTTTCTCATCTCTTCGAAGCTCCTCTCAACTCATCTCAGCTCTTCTGCGTGTCACAAAGCTTTTGCCGCCAGAGACAAGTCTCTTGCACACAAAAATGAATGCGCAGAGAAGCTTTTGCACACAGAAGCTTGAGACACAGATGCGTTTACACAGAAAAGCCTCTACACAAAGAAAGCTTCTGCACATGAGAAGCGTTTACACACAGCACGCTTTTAAAATTTTACACAGATATTTTTTTGACACGCAGCAATTTTCTACACAGCAAGCTGGTACACACAGAAAGCGTTCACGCAGAGAGCTTTTACACACAGAAAGCTTTTACACACAGCAGAATTTTACACGCAGCAATCTTCTACACAGAGAAACTTTTCACCCAACAAGCTTTTACACACAGAAGCTTTTACACAAAGCACACGTTTGTTTACACATAGAAGCTTTTACACACAGCAAACTTTTACACAGAAAAGCTTTTACACACAGCAGCTTTTACACAGAAGCTTCTACATGCAGCAATCTTTTACACAGACAAGCCTTTAGAGACAGATGCGTTTACACACGGAAAATTTTACACAGAGAAGCTTTTACACACAGAACCTTTTACGTACTAGTTTGCGCAAGACATTTCCCAGTACTACTTTGCACTACAAAGCTTGCACAAAGCACTTCCCAGTAATACTATGTACTACAAAGCTGGCACAAAGCACGTCCAAGTACTACTTTGTGCGACAAAGCTCGCACGAAGCACGTCCCTGTACTACTTTGTACTACAAAGCTTGCACAAAGTACTTCACAGTACCACTTTGTACTACAAAGCTCGCACTGTCTACAAAGCTTGCACAAACACGTCCCAGTACTACTGTGTACTACAAAGCTTGGACAAAGTCGTTCCCAGTACCACTGTGTACTACAAAGCTTGCACTTGCACCAAAGCATTTCCCAGTACTACTTTGTACTACAAAGCTTGCACAAAATACTTCCCAGTACTACTTGTACTACAAAGCTTGCACGAAGCACGTCCCAGTACTACTTTGTATACAAAGCTTGCGCAAAGTTCTTCCCAGTACCACTTTGTACTGCAAAGCTCGCACAAAGCACTTCCCAGTACCACTTTGTACTACAAAGCCTGCTCCAAACAGTTCCCTGTATATACTACTTTGTATTACAAAGCCTACGCAAAGTACGTCCCAGTACTACTGTGTACTACAGAGCTTGCACAAAGTACTTCCCAGTACTACTTTGTACTAAAAAGCTTGCACAAAGTAATTCCCAGTACTACTTTGGACTAAAAAGCTCGCACAGAGTAATTCCCAGTACTAACTACTTTGTACTGCAAAGCTTGCACAAAGTACTTCCCAGTACTATACTTTGTAAGTACAAAGCTTGCACAGAGTCTTCCCGAGTACTACTTTGTACTACAAACCTTGCAGAAAGCACTTCCCAGTACTATACTTTGTACTACAAAGCTTGCGCAAAGCACTTCCCAGTATTAGTTTGGAGTACAAAGCTGGCAGATACGGGTACCGCCGCATACACACACACACACTTGCAAGACCGCATGTCGTCGTTGGTTTTTTGTAACTCTTTTGAGTAACGGGAAAATTCCCTGGAAGGCCTTATATTGCCGTAATCGACGTGGGTGGTTTCTGGCTTGGCCACCTTGCCATGATGATAAGAAAAAATTGAACAAAAGGTTCTACACTTCAAAACAGGTACGTGGATTCTGCGTCCAGAATCCATTTCAGTGACTTGTAACAGCCTCTTCGTTGGACTGCCACTGCTACAAGTCAGGCAGTCCCCCGGTTTTGATCATTGGTCTGAAAAACCGCACAACAAAAATCGCAAAAAACGAACCGCCCTTTGGAACAGGGTTTGACTCACACACCAAGGCCGTATGTCGCCGAAACCATTTTTTGACTTCACCGGAGTCCAACGGCAAGGTATACTTCGGACGGAGAAAACCCTGCTGTACATACAACCGTGCAAGCTGACGTAACTATAGGTTCAATTGCTGAAGGCGGAAACGAGTATTTCCTAATCAGGTGAGCTCGGCTTTTCAAGCCGCTCAGCCTGAGACGGATAGACCCAGCTGATGCAATATCTCGAATTTGTTGTTGATTAGGACATTGATAAGTCACAGTTCTTTCGGCAACGGAAACTTTGAATCCCAGGAGCATGGAATCATTCACCTTTTTCAGCTCGACTGGGTGTCCATAAAAACCCGGGTCAGAATAAATGGCAATTGGATCTGACCTGGCAATGACAGAACCCAAAACGGCAAAACGGTTATCAACATATCTAATTGAGGCAAAGTTCAATAATTTCTGACTGAAGAACGCCTGAAATGAATGTTGCCACGCTCGCTGCACCATGGTGACGGCAAGGTTGGAAATGGTCGGACTAATCTGACTCCCAATACCAGCTCCTCGGATTTGTCGCCAAATACTTCCAAGTGCGCTGAAATAGTGACTGGTAAGGCTAGCCTTCACAATGATGAAGAGGTCGTCAACTTTGATGGACCTGATGTTGTAGGCTGATTTTTTGTAAGTGCCTGCAAATGTTGATTGTATCGGGTCTCCTGTTGCTGACAAGTCTGCTGAAATTGAGAGATCTCCTGGGTGACGTTCTTTCCATGATATGATCAATGCATGGACTGCATCGAGAAGTCTGTTTTGCGGAAGAGAGTTGAAAAAACTTACCAAATCATCATTCAAAAATTGCAAATGAACTTCTTCGGGAATCTCACGAAATGCCAAATGAATGGTGTTCCAAATTTCAGGAACACTCTGTTGCCCTAATTGTTGAGGCCAAACTTCTCGGAGCATGGAGTCTAAACAGCGTGACACTGCTTTCAACAATGTGGACTGATAGCTCTGAAAAGAACTGATCAGAGTCCTACCTTTGCTCCAATCTTTTTCCGTTTCAAAAAGACAAAACCATATGGCAAGGCGGCTTTTTTTGCGAAAGCCCCATGGATATGTCCTGACCAAGTAAGTGGGAAAAGCCTGTTGAATACGAAGTTGCGCTTCTTGTGGAGAAATGGGTAGTTGTTCAAAAAGTTCCGGATCCTTCCAGGTATTGAGTGCACCTTGAAAATATAGCTGAGGACAAAATAAGGTCAAACGAAATTGTTCATGATCACCATGATGAATCACGCAGTCCTTGGGGAGCCAATGTAAAAGATGTTGAACAGCATGAAAAGAAAATCTTGGTAAATTGATGTAAATTGTCAATGGCATCCAAATGAAGCTTCCATTCTGCGGTGATCTTCTCCAAAAACTTGAAAGCCAATTGAGGTGGTAATCCATGATGTTTCAGCCAACGAATGATCGCGTTTGAACATATATTAAAATATTGTGACCGAGAATGAAAATACGTAGAATTGGCGTTGGCGTTGGCGAAAATGTGTAGTTTTGATGGCAAGTTGACGTCGTCCAAGTTGATGGCGACATGCCCTGTCTTGTGTATGTGCTGCTTTGCTATAGAACGTAGTTCTTTACAGCAGCAAGGTAGATTTTCGATGTCAGAAGTTATCCATCGTCTTTCCACTTTTCGATGGTTGTGTAGAATTTCGCTCAACTTGGGGAAACCTTGTTCTCTGAGTCGATGAGTCGGTAGAACGAGAGGAATTGCAACATTCTTATGTTGTAGAATGAGCTGCCGAATCCAAGTCTCAAGATTCGTTCGAAAATTGTCAAGGGCCAAAAACGGAATATGCAATGGCAAATTGTTTTTTGGAACTGTGGCGTTGCGAAACAGCAACGCTTTTCCAATCAAACTTTTGACTCTAGATCTACCGGGTTCTTCCATGTGATTGGCCGGCCTGTACAACGCATAAACTTCCAGGGTATGAAATTCTCCTGATCGAATTCGCTTGCATGCTTCATAGCTCGCTCGTGTGAACAGGCTAATTTGGCACACAATTCTCCAAGCTTGTTCTTGAAACGAATGAGGTGACGGCACCGATCCAAGAGAAAACAAGCGTCGTCGAACTCTTTGATACAATCTCGGACTCAATTTAACTGGACCCTGGCGATTTTTTCGTAACTGCATCATCCAACCTTCAGATTTTAGTTTGAGAAATTTTAAAATGAAGGGATGATTCAAAGCAGGTTGCCAAGAGCTAATTAACAAATGTTCACGGACCCAGGCATCGTTGTACGTTGTGCATGCTTGCAAAACAATACACGTGTACGATTCAAAATCTGTCCTGCTCCAATAGCAGATTGACAGTTCAGCATGAACTGCGAGGTTGCGCCGAATTTGTTTCAATTTTGCAAACCTATCGAACTCACATTTCACTGCTGAGATGGCAGTGGAACCGACATAAAAATGTCCGGACTGCGTGTACCACCTCCGCTTCTGGTCAGGTGGGTGAAACGGCATCTTGACATAGACCACATGTGAGGATTGAAAAGACGGATAAGTGTGCATATGTGGTGAGATGCCTAAATTCTTTTAAACGGTTGCGCCATTGACGAGTAGTCAATGTGGGAGCTGAGTAACGTGTCAACAAAATGACATGCAAAATGCTCAGGCTCCACATTGCTGGTCCTTTCGACATGAAAGGTACAGAATGCACAAAATGAGTCAACGCTGAGCGCGGAATGTCAATCATGGAAAGCAAAACTTCCACATTCATGCTTTCATGATCACGAACTAGTCAAGCAGTCAAACTAGCACCAATGGCAACAATTTGGTGCAAAGTGGATGGTGTCATTTTCAATGACATATCCATGGGAAGGCCATATTGTATGGCTGCCTGCTGAAGATCTGTTTTTGTGACACCCGAATCATTCAAAATCTGTATGATCTTCTTCGCAGGTTGCTGGGTCTCCGTCGGGAATGTTTGAAACCATTTTTTGATGGTAGCCGCCGAAAAGCCTCCAGGTTGGTACTGTTTGAGCACAGGAGAAGAAGCATCCAAAATTTTCGACACGGAAAGCAACGAACCATCATCACCATCAGAAATACACCCTGGGGTTCGGCGGACGTCTTCTGCAGCCGCTGGCACCGAAGGTGCCGATGCCTCTTGAGGCGGGAACATCTTGGACAACTTCTGTTCAGCCGTCTCCCCAGTTTTTCTTGCCTTTCGTTTAGGCGTGCTACCTAAATGTGCAGAACTAGGGCTACGCTTAGGTGGTGGGTTCGGAGAACTTGTATGGCTTTGAGGTTGGTCTGAAAGACTTGCGGCTGCCAACTGATCTTGCGCTGCTTTGAGCTGCGCTTCTAAAGCCTGTACACGTCGAAGCGCTTGACCTTCAGTCTTCTGTGGCTGCAAGGCTTTAAGCTTTGTGACCACTTCATGAATTAACGGAGCAATGAACTCAACTAGTTGGTCATTTTTTGATGGAGTCGACGTTGTTGGTGAATTGGTCTGATGCAAGTGATCTGCGATGATGTCAATGTCGACCGCATTCTCCCGCATGCTCTTCAACAACTGAGCAGTAAACACGGATTCTGCCACCGATCTGGTGCACACCAAACCTACAAACCTGCCTGCACTCAAAGGGCGAAGACCTTGAAGTCCATAACGACAAAGCTGATGTACTGGAAGTTCAAGAGGATCGAGACCATGAATACCCTTTTTACGGCTCCAAGCAGTAGGTTGAATAGTGCGAAACAATGGATACCCATGAGCCAGGTTTAAGTCATGATGGGTGTCATCTTGTTTCCATGACGACGGAAGAGGAGGTCCATACGACGACCATTGCGACTATGACGAATTTTGATAATCTTTCCACGATGACCAGTTGTAGGTCATATTGATAGATCCGGTCTAAACGAGACCTAAGAGCAAAACTGCTTTGAAAAAGAAGTGACACGAGAAGAAAAACAAGATCTTCTAACAGAAGCATCGAGACATGAGGCGGATCAGCACATAAAAGAAACAAGTAGCAAATTGGTCTTTTTTGCACTCGGAAAGATGTGCCCGCGTCTTATGGCAGTGATTCTGCTGGTGGAGTGGCATCGCACTTCCACGCCAAAGCATTGATGTAATGCGTACGGGTTGAACAGACCCAAAATTTTGCCCGCCAGTGGTGGCAAATACCTCCATGCCGAGTATGTTCAATACAAGGGGCTTCACCTCCTTCTTTAAAGTTTTTCCGTCGCCCCATCCTAAACACAAGACCAAAATGCGAGCTGTGTTCTTGCTCGCTTGCCAACCTGAATTAAGTACCCGGGCTGTTTCCCAACGATCTTGTTGAAGGTCAAAGGATTTCCTATACCCAATAGCAAAGAATGAACACGAATCCGCTTGATGTAGTTTTGAGGGTCGGAGCTTTGCTTCCGTTAAAATCCCTCTGAGACCTCTGGGTGAGGTTGCGTGAACTAATTGTATATGTTCAATAGCATCACGACCATCAGCGTTAAGTGCTCTACGTGGCTTTGGAGGAATATCCTCTCCAAAACCGAGTCGGGATTTGAATTGCAGAATAGGTAACACATAGAAATATTGTATGGTTGGAGGATCTTCGCAAAGTGGATGTGTCCAAGTCGGATCAAATTCAAAAACTTGCAACGGTCTAAGCTGAGCTATATCTAGTTGCGCTAGACACAAACTGCTGGCTACATACTTGAGCTGCTCAGAAGTCATAGGATGGTTTGGATCTTGTTGCTGTCGAAGCCACGCTCTGAAATCTGCCTCTTGAGTGGTGATAGCTCTGTCTGGTCTTGTTGGTAATGGGAATGCGGAATACGGTGTGGAAGCGGTGAGTACGGTGACCAAACTCCCGTGAGCTCGTTGTCGTCCCTGGTGGTCTAGACAAAGGATGTTCAACATGACGGTCTGGACTTGGGCGCCTGCGTCGTCTAGGTAATGGCGACCTGCTCCGTGTTGTTGCGGATGCTGACCTTGGCCCGAATGCTATAATGTCTGTAGGGAATTGTTGTCCTGCTTGATCTGTGACTGTAGTTATTGTTGGTGCGGGTGGTGATGTCAATGGTGATGATGTAGGAGGTTGGGGAACGAATTGGTGGTCCTTGTAGAGGTGTCCGGGAGGTCAATGCAGTAGGTGTTGGCGGTATCAATGTTGCTGGACGTGGGGGAACAGGCAGTGATATGGGAGTTGATGGACGAGGTCGTACAGGAACAGATGGACGTGGACGATGAACCATGTGTGAAGCCACTGGTGCAGGAACAACTGGATGATCTCTTGTCAATGTAATGGCCTGTGGTCTTGTTGATGCTTCGGGTACTGCCTGCGGTCTACTTGTATCGAAGTCACCCGCAATGAAATAGATATGGTACGACATGGCACGAATTAAAAAAACACTACCGAGTGAACAATGAAAAACACTACTTTGTTGTAAACTGACAGTGAAATCATGATCCGATAAACAGGTGGTTCAATCAGAGGCCAAAAAGTGGCAATCAATACACCCGGACAATTCAAGGGTGGCAAAGCACCCGAAGTTTTCACATGCAACATGGGATCATTCACATCACTTCAGAGGCAGGACTAGATATTGCACCTAATCCAAAATCAGCTCAAAGTTTTCACTGAATCAATGCTTCTGACACACAGAAGATGAACACACTTCCCCTGTTGCTGGAGCCTGACAGGGACAGACATATTTCACGAAAAGAGCATCAGAACCTGCGAACAGGTCAATCAACTGGAGGACTTCACTAGCCTGGCAAAACCAGGATCACGACCGGACCATGACGGAACCGCGGCCGAAACACACTTGCAAGACCGCATGTCGTCGTTGGTTTTTTGTAACTCTTTTGAGTAACGGGAAAATTCCCTGGAAGGCCTTGTATTGCCGTAATCGACGTGGGTGGTTTCTGGCTTGGCCACCTTGCCGTGATGATAAGAAAAAATTGAACAAAAGGTTCTACACTTCAAAACAGGTACGTGGATTCTGCGTCCAGAATCCATTTCAGTGACTTGTAACAGCCTCTTCGTTGGACTGCCACTGCTACAAGTCAGGCAGTCCCCCTGTTTTGATCATTGGTCTGAAAAACCGCAGAACAAAAATCGCAAAAAACGAACCGCCCTTTGGAACAGGGTTTGACTCACACACACACACGAGGTACCTTCCATCGCCGGCTGCAGCCACTTTACACGAAAAAAGACACGGTTTCGTGCTCCGGCTTCCTCCCCAAAACCAGCCCCATGCAACATTCATGCAGCCATTATAATGCGTTTTGCAGCGCCACGTGCACATCCATGCAGCCATTACAATAAGATTTGCATCCCCACGTTGCAGAACACCAAAGAGGAACCGATTGACCTCGAAACGATCCAAGCGGCAACCACCGCAGACACAAGGTACCCTTCATCGCCGGCTGCAGCCACTTTACCCCGAAAAACATACGGTTTCGTGCTCCGGCTTCCTCCCCAAAACCGGGCCCATGCAACATTCATGCAGCCATTGCAATGCGATTTGCATCCCCACGTTGCAGAACACCAAAGAGGAACCAATTGACCTCGAAGCGATCCAAGCGGCAACCACCGCACACACAAGGTACCCTTCATCGCCGGCTCCAGCCACTTTACCCCGAAAAACATACGGTTTCGTGCTCCGGCTTCCTCCCCAAAACCAGCCCCATGCAACATTCATGCAGCCATTACAATGCGTTTTTCAGCAGCATGTGCACATCCATGCAGCCATTGCAATGCGATTTGCAACCGCGCATATATCGTTATTTGATGTATTGTTGCGTGATCTATCTATTGTTGTGTGATGTATTGTTGTGTGATGTATTGTTGTGTGATGTATTGTTATGTGATGTGTTGTTGTGTGATGTGTTGTTGTGTGATGTATTGTTGTGTGATGTATTGTTATGTGATGTATTGTTGTGTGATGTATTGTTATGTAGTTTATTGTTGTGTGATGTATTGTTGTGTGATGTATTGTTATGTGATGTATTGTTGTTGTGTATTGTCATTGGATGTATTTTTGTGTGATGTATTGTTATGTGATGTATTGCTGTGTGATGTATATTGTTGTGTGATGTATTGTGGTGTAATGTACTGTTGTGTGATGTATGGTTATGTGATGTATTGTTGTGTGACGTATTGTTATGTGATGTATTGTTTTTGCTATTCCAGTCATTCGTAACTCACTCGGAAGATTGCTTCCCAACTTCCTTTGACAAAATACTAAAATATACGACAATATACGACAATATGCTACAATAGACAACACAGTACTACAAGATCCTACAATATATTGCAAGATATTACTCAGTTATTTCATCTCACTATATGGTATAGATGGTCTATGTCGACATGGGACCAAGGACCTGGCCGTATCGATAAGATGTTCCATTTGAACTACATGGTGGGTGAGCAGGCCTGCAAAATGATTGCCCACTACTTCCAGCAGGACACGAACTTCGTAGAGAGGTGCAAATTCTGTGAGATGTGTCATCTCTGACGCAGCCAAGCACCAGGAGCTGGATTTGGAGATGGCAGCGCGTTATTTTGCGGCATTTCAAGAAAGAGATTCTGCAGTCTCAACACTCGCGGACACACACGCATGCACGTTCATGTGATGTAGACTATAGATGTGTTGTGCGTAACTCTTTCGCTCTCTCTCTCTCTCTATGTGTTGTACATGTAACATGTAATAACATGTCACTTTTTGTTCCATGAACTGTTGATACTGCGATCCAGCGTTCGTTTTGATTTTCTCCGAGGTATTTGCTTGCTACTGGACGGAAATGACCAGGCCAAGGTGCCAGACCTCCACGCGCATGCAGGGCACAGATTTTGGATTGGCCAGGAGTTTGTCCAAACATGTCCAAACATGGAGTATCCACACATTTGATTATGGTTAATCATTTTCATGAAAAGTTGCGATTTCGGGAGAGTAAGTCCATGTAAATCCCCTAGTTCTTCTGGAGAATCCCACATGTGCACAGTACAGTGTTTGGGAGTATGGCTCCGGTCAACGACAACATTTTTCTGTGACAGGCATTAGAGATTACTCCTGCGCGCTTAGAGCAACTGTGTGCGGAGCACGACAAACCGGAGGCGCACTAAGTGTACTCTCAGTGTCGCATTTCAAAGGTTGTGTGTAAAGAGAGCTGTTATGTTTTGCAGAGAAGAATCAAGGTCAAGACCCTTTTCAAAGTTAGTTTGATGCTCGATTCGTGTCCCCATATTTTTGATGGTGAACCCCTCAGCCTCAGCATTGATTGGCAGGACCTTTGTACTGCGCTTCAGGAGCTGACGGTGCCACAGAAGGCGTAGTGCCATGAGGTATACCCCCATTACCTGCCTATAGTAAAAAAGTATTGGAGAATATGATGATAGACTAGTGGAATTCAGGGATACCCTATGTTCAGATTGTTCAGTGACAAGAAATAATATGACTGTTTTCAGATACTTTACCGAAGGAAGTTCAGAAGGCAAACTTCCGACAATATGGACAGATGGAAAAGCAGAGGTGGGAAAAGTCAGAGAAGAGAAAGAGTCAGAAGAAAGAAGATGCAGGTGCGCGAAAAGGTAGAAAAGTCGCGAAACACTGTGTTTTTCCAATGTTTTGTGGCGCAGGAAGGTCGCGGGTGCGGAGCCATGTGGCCAGATGAGAGATGAAAAATTGCTTGCCTAAAACACCTCAACGTCGTCGGAGCGCTTTGGAAGTTGAGATGATGAAAAAGTGCACGCCATCGTGGCGCGAAGCACATGTGGAAGTAAAAAGTGAAAAAACTGACGGTATATCAGACCACTTTTGAGAGTTGACATGATGAAAAAGTGCACGCCGTTGTGGCGGGAAGCACATTTCCAAGGCAAAATGTGCAAAGCACACCATGCTCGGAGCACTTTTGGAAGTTGAGATGTTGTAAAAGTGCACGCCGTTGTGGTGCAAACCACATGTCGAAGTCAAAAGTGTTAACAAAAACAAAGGCGGTCTCGGAGCACTTTTTGAGGTTAGGATGTGGTTTGCGTCGCAGGCGCAAGGGATTTTGCACCTTCCCAAAAGTGAGTAAAACGTGAGGGTTTTGTCAGTTTCAAACACTTTGGGACATTTGGAGAGGATCTGCAAAGATGCATTTCGCATGGCAGGTGCAGTACAAGAGACATGTTCACCAGAGATGTTAATAGACGAGGGTGCTGATTTCCTGAGAGGGGTTGCATTTTGGTGCATCGGATCGTCAGGTTTGCTAAGATGACTTTGCGTGACAGGTGCAGCACTTCGTATGACTTGGCTTCATTTTTTCGTGGCAGGCGCAGTGCTTTAGACAGATGGAGTGACAAAATCCCAAAACGCATTGGTACGAGTCTGTCAGCTCTGCACTCAACTTTCCATTTTTAAAGGAAGCTTCGCCAGAATTGCCGCTTTTTTTTGATGTTGTCAAGTTCAAAACTTGAGGAAGTTTCGCAGAATAGCTTCGTTTTCAAGCTTGCAGAAAGACAGATAGATAGACAGACAGACAGACAGATAGACAGACAGACAGATAGACAGACAGACAGACAGATAGAGAGATAAACAGATAGACAGATATATAGATAGACTCAGAAAGACAGATAGATAAACATATATATATATATAGATAGACAGACAGATAGACAACTGCGACTACACTACGCTACACAACACCACAGCTACAACTACACCTAGAACTTCAACTAGATTTCAACTACACTACAACTACACCAAAACGACAGCTACACTACAACTACACCACTACACTACACCATACTACGCTAGACTACAGCTACAGCTACAACTGCAACTACACTGCATTACACTACAACTACAGCTACAGCTACAAGTACTACTACCAAGAACTACTCTACAACTTCAACTTCAACTACGCTACAGCAACAGCAGCAATTACCACTACTCTACACTACAACTACAGCTACAACAACAACTGCAACTGCAACTACACTACAACTACAGCTACAGTTACAGTTACGCTACACTACAACTACAGCTACAACTACAATGTCACTCCTACAACCACTGCAACTACTACAATGACTACAATTACTATAACTACAACTTCAACTACACTTCACCTACGCTACAACTACAACTACAACCAGAACTGCAACTACAACAGCAACGTTACAATATCAACAACATCAACTGCACTACAACTAGAACTACAACACACATTACAACTACAGCTACAAATAAAATTCTTTTGCACTTCGCTACACCACACTACATCCTGCAGTTGTGGGTGAGGTGACCACTGCAACCACTATAAAAATCACAGCCACCTTTCGGTCCATCAGTGGATTCGCTCTGCCATCCATGCATCACAACAACTCACCTCTCCTATAGTTTCCTATCTTTGAAGCTTCCGCCACCGCCTTGTGCGGCACCACTGGTATGTTCTTTGTATGACAAAATTATTCAGGATATATGACTGAACATATTCATTGAAGTTTACTCAAGGGCAAAACCATGAACAGTTGAGATTGTTTACGTGGATGAGTGGCAGTGAAAACCCCCAATCAAGGTAAATCATTGTTCATTTCGTGGTAGAGTATCTCGTCTCAGCTCTGTGGCTGTAGACTCAATCAGCGCTCTGTGTCGAACAGGTGACTTGTGTGCGAGTGGACAGCGCCACTGGGCCGGAAAGTCCACGCTGAAACGAAAACTAGACGACGGATGGCCCGAGAGCGTAGAGTAGCAGAGTCTTCTGTTGTTAGTACGGAGATATTATATGGCACAACAATATATCAAAGATGTATTATAAGCAGACAAGAAGAGTAGTATCAAGACAATATATCACAAACACAAGACGAGGGCCATACTCCAATGTCCTGCGGCACCATAAGTTTTTGATAGCAAGAAGAGGGCGTGGCTGCAGAAGTGTCAAAGGATATTGCGGGAGATGAAAGAAAAGAAGAACATGAACACCACCAAAGACATCTCCAAGATGGCGCTTGAGCCGGAAACAGTGGTTTGCCAGAGGGAAGTCAAACCATTGCGCGCTGTCGAAGCAGTACAAAATCGGCTCAAAGAATTTCGAGTGCTGCTGGGGTTTCTATCCGCACAGGCAATACTGCATGGGCTCTTTGCAGACGCGTTTACGCACAGACGCTTTTACACAAAGAAGCTTTTACACACAGAAGCTTTTACGCACAGACGCTTTTACACACAGATGCTTTTACACACAGACGCGTTTACACACAGAAGCTTTTACACCAAGGAGCTTGTACACACAGAAGCGTTTACACACCGACGCTTTTACACAGACACTTTTAAACAATCCTGCTTTTACACACAGACACTTTTACACACAGACGCTTTTACACACAGACACGTTTACACACAGACACTTTTACACAAAGAAGCTTTTACACACAGACACTTTTACAGACAGACACTTTTACACACAGACGCTTTTACACACAGAAGCTTTTACACACGGACGCTTTTACACACAGACGCTTGTACACACGGAAGCTTTTGCACACAGAAGCTTTTACACACGGACGCTTTTACACACAGACGCTTTTATACACAGAAGCTTTTACACACGGAAGCTTTTACACACAGACACGTTTACACACAAACGCGTTTAAACACAAACACGTTTACACACAGAAGCTTTTACACACAGACACGGTGACACACAGATGCTTTTGCTGGCGGTCGAACCTCATTTCGTGCGGAAGGGTTGCCGCCGAAGTTGTGAAATCGCAATTGTACCTCAGTTTTTAGCGATCGAACCTCGTTTCGTGCGAAAGGGTTGCCGCCGAAGTCGTGAAATCGCCAATTTACCGCAGTTTTTGGCGATCGAACGTCATTTCGTGCGAAAGGGTTGCCGCGGAAGTTGTGAAATCGCAATTTTACCTCAGTTTTGGCGATCGAACTTCAGGTTCGTTTCGTGCGAAAGGGTTGCGTTTCGTGCCGTCTCGTTGGCACTGCCCCGCGCCTTCAAGAGAGAAATAGAAAAGAAGGAGAGAGCAAGAGGGCAAGAGAGCAAGAGGACAAGAGAGCAAGAGGGCAAGAGAGAATGTTAAGATGTGAAGATGTGAGGATATGAAGATGAGAAGATGTGAAGATGAGAAGATGTGAGGATGAGAGGATGTGAAGATGTGAGGATCTAAGGATGTGAAGATGAGAAGATGTGAAGACGAGCAGATGTGAAGATGTGAAGATGTGAGGATGTGAAGATGAGAAGATGTGAAGATGTGAGGATGTGAGGATGAGAAGATGCGAAGATGTGAGGATGTGAAGATGAGAAGATGTGGAAATGTGAGGATGTGAGGATGAGAAGATTTGAAGATGTGAAAATGTGTGACAGACCCCCACTACAGTATTAGAAGAACCCTTCGCTCAGACGCTCTCGGGAAAAACATGAAACAACTGTAAATGAAGGTGTTCAGCGACTGAATTGGAATCATTTGGCCTTGCTCAAAAGATTTCACCGACATTTTTGATGTTGCCATCCACATCTTCTATCAGTTTTTTATTTCTATTTGTTTTTACATCTTCGGCAAGGTCAATGTGGAGAAAACCCTACAACTACAACGGACGTCAACGGCTCCACCGATTATTGCAGCGGATCAGACTACCAAACGCTGGTAGGTGTTTTATGTTAGGATATGCCAGGTTTGCTGGTTTCTCAAAGTCTTCCAAAGGGGAGATTTGATGGGGTGGAGGCAGTTGGTTGAATTCCAGCCTCAGATTAGCTGTCCCCCTAACAGCTTTGTTTCCCATTGCTTCGATTGGATCGGATGGCTCTGGTAACCCCGGCGGCTCTGATCTTAGTAAAACATCCGTGCAGTTGCTGTGGTCGTCCTTGCTCGTGTGCCACCCAACCTCGCATAAATGTCTCGAATATGTCTCGATATGTTGCTGTGCTCTCCTTACATTTGACTTGGACGGCAGATGTTGGGACGACAGATCCTGGAAGCCTTGACCACAGCATATGGCCGCTGGCTCAATGGCTGAGGGTCCGTCCGGGTTCTCGGTGAGAAATAGTTTTGCTGAGGCAGAATGATCTTCTCCTCAGGCTTTATTCACGGCGACCCACATCCAGGGTGCGATCCTCAATTCGGAAAGGCATCAAGTAGGGCAGCTGGGGCTTTGAAGCATCGGCAGGAACATCTTCATCTTGGAGGGTGGAAAAGTGGCTCTCATCGACTGCGGCCAGGTGAACTCGTGTCAACCTGCTGAGCAGAATCGCACAGTGGGAACGGATTGCCAGGTAGCTCAACTCTTCCGTGAGCAGCGACTCCTAGTTGCCGAGGCAATGCTAGGGGAGATGACTCTACAAAAATTGAATATTTACTGATGGATACAGGATGATACGGGTACTACATGGCCTCTATGTGCGGTACAGTGCTGCCCATGGTTTGGCCTTTTGTTCAGTTCTAGGATTCTGAGACAAAGAAGTTTGGATGTGTTTGTTTGAAATATTCAGACCATTTTCCTCATTAAACTTGCGGTTTCGGGCCATCCCCCATTTTCGGACAAACCCAAACGTGTGCTGCTAGGCAATCTTAGCGGCGTCAATATACGACGGCAGCCGTGGTATGGTTGAGCTGCTGGTCCGAGCCCTGGCCGGGGTTTGGACTTGTCCTGTTCCATAGGCATGTCTTATATAGATTCTGTTTGAACAATGATTGTTTGCATATATTTTCGGGTTCCTGAATATTCAGAATCCCTATTAAAAAAACAGAGTGTCAATGCTTGGCTCTTCGCTGTTTGCCTGCCGCGGAGGCAAACTGCGTACGCAAATTCGGTGTGACATTCTTTGATGGTGGGGGGCATAGTGAAAGGAACTTTCAAGGTCTAATCACAATGAACAATAGATGATTTTAGTAGTTTGCATTGTTTGACTTCATGTTTGAGCTAATTATTTGGGTTTAAAAATTGGGTACCCAATTCCACTGCTTGATCTTTTTCCATTCCAATGGCCACGGGGGGGAATATCCCATTTTGCCCAGGTCAGGAGGATGAGGATGCCTGCGCAGTGCCTTGATATTCAGGAAATTCAGGAAGTCAGGAAGTAAAAAGATTCGTTTCGCCTCGGAAACTTATGGAAACTGATGATATTTGATAACGACGGTGAATTTTGCACCGTTCGCTAGCCACTCCACTGCTCCACTGCTCCACTGCTCCACTGCTGAGGCGAGCGTTGCACTGTATTTGTTTGGTGAGAAGGATGTGATCTTTCCTGGTGGCTACTCCAAAGAGGAGTTCTCCTCCAAGAGCCCACTACGACAGCAGGGAACTCTGAAAACTCGCGATTGAATGGACGAGTTATTCACACCCCTCATGGTTCGTATAGCTTGCATTTCTGACCCAAAGTCCAGGTCACTGAGAAAATGAGATTAAAGTTATCTTAGATTTCTTAGATGTTCTGAGTGAGAGCATCCTATTGCTGCAAAGTCTGTTGATGCTTAGGCTGAAGTCATTTCCAATGGAGCTGGTGCTTTTGGGAAGAGCGTGCTGGGCTTAGCAAAACATAGAACAACATCCGGCACCTGGCACCAGGATCTCTAGTTCCAATATTTTCCACGCAGTTCCTGCAACTGACTTTTGCGTGGCTTGGCACTTCTCGTTTGCACTCAGTTCTGTTTTGGTCAAGGCAGGGCAGCAGTCTGCTTAAGCTTAGATGTGCCAAAGGCTGTTGATCTTTCTCTCTCTCTCTCTCTCTTCTGCAGGGAGTGGCAGCTCGGCTTGGTGTAGACTGGAGCGTGGCCAAAAAGTGGGCTCCATTGGCAAAGGACTGGAAAAGTCTGCACGCTTGCAGCCTCATTTGGCATGGTTTTTGGAATCACCTTTCTTTGGGTAACTGGGATGGTTGAAGAAGCCTTTCGCCCTTCAGCTGATATGCTGTTCTCTCGGTGCCCGTGAGAGCTATGCTATTTGATTGCGAGACTTCCTCAAACCTCTTGAATTACCAGTGTACTTCAGTATACATTCAAATGTTGACTTGCTTCGCAAGATTCCCTTCCAATCGAACATGGTTCTCCAAGTGGATCTCTACATTTTTTTCAGCGGCCTGATATGGGTATTGAGGCTGACGAATGCAGGTAAAAAGCTCTTGTTGGAAATGCACTGCCAGACATATTCCTGTCATCGATTTGTTTGGTTGTTTCAAGAGGCACTGAGCCCCTTCGTCTTTCCTGATGCACCCCTTCCAGATGTTTCTTCATTTGCCAGTGCCTACATTGCTGGCCAATTCAGCCCATCTCTATCTTCTGATTGTGGCAGCGCTGGGTTTAGTTTGCATCTCAGTCTGAGCATGTCGCAGGACGCAATCACAGCCTTGTGCAGTGAGGATGCGACTGGAAACTGCACTGCAGAGATGTATATATATATAATATATATAATATATATATATTATATATAATATTATAATATTATATATGGCTTGTGCATGCTTGTGTAACACTAGCAATAAATGAATGGGGAGGCCTAGAAACCAAGACGTATTCAAAATTTATCTGGGAAGGCATCAAGACGTCTTTGGAGATTTGACAGAAAAATTATCCTTGTCCATTATTGTGCGCAACCCTCTCCAGGACGAGTGTCGGTTGCCTGCCTGGGCACTTCAAAGTGTCCTTTCCTCAATGCCGTGCCGGTGGGGAGTTGTCCAAACATGTCCCACAAAATGAGGCACCCCAAGAATTAAGACAGTTTTCAAGATGGTGGTTAATGATGGTTAATGATGGTTAATGATGATTAATGGTGATTAATGGTTTCATCAGTTGGTTTTTCTATCAAGATGTCAATAGCACCATATTGCGCATGATTTCATGCCACTATATGTTGGGCAAAGCCAGAAGGCAATGCATCGAGATGATGCCGGGGCTTCTGAACGCTTGCGCTTTCGAGATGCTGCCAGAGGATGTGCCATCGCTCAGCTGGGGTTTAAATTTGGGCCCACATAACAACAGATCCGTGTTATATAATAATTATCTATCATTGTTCCTTGGGGACGGGTTAAAACCAATGAAATTCATTGGAAATCGGCATTTTTCTGGATCCCGCTGGTGGATCGATCCAAATCTGGGGCAAGGTGCTTCTTTGGTTCGCCGCTGGGGCATTGAGAAAGCCCACCTCTGAGTCACAACTGTGGGTCCTGCCTTGGTTTTGAACACTTCCCATGCTGGACTTCTTCCATGAAAGCATGCCAGACAAGGAAGCGCTTGACTTCCCACAGCTTTTCTGACGAAAGTCCTGAAAGTCTTGAGGCCGCAAGCATGCTAGCATCGCAAAAAAAGGAGGACAGGTTTGTATCAGCAGAGCTGTGATGCATGGTGTGGCATTCCTTGCTAGACATTTCTGGTCCCACGCCTTGGCAGGAGATGTCCAAAGAGTAGACATGTCATTTGCCGCAGCCCTCGCCCTAAAGGGGACGATAGGCGAACCGCTCTCGTGATTGGATCGATTTTCCTGAAAAGCTGGCGATCTCTGCAAGTCGCAGCTGAGTTCCGAGCATCGGCAGCACAACCACTGTTTGACAAGGCCTGAGGCCTAATCTTGATGCAACCGGGCTTAAATCCAGCGTCCTTGCCAGCCGCTCACGCTCAAGTGGTAGAACCATTTGCTTAAGATAGAGACGGGAATGGACACCTATCCGCTTGGATCTTTGCTAAACATATCCATCATATCCCACGCTTCATGGAGGCTACATGACCAATGCACAAGAGACAAAAGGCCGTAGCGAGTGCCAGAGACGTCACGCGATCGCTGGACGATGCGGTCAAAGCTTTCCAGGTGTGCGCCGCTGCTTGTCACCCGTCACAATTTGAAGGGAACGAACACAGAACGATTCTCAAGCTCCGGCATCAACAATATCCCAACATCGAATATAGATATTATTGCTAGTACAAACCAGTACATTCAATAGTTACAATTTCTAATAGCTGTTCACATCATAGTCATGGTAGCTAATGACTCTATGACTATCCGTGATCTAGTTTTTCTTGGGGCAAGCGCCAAGGTTGTGCTGGCTGTCCTGGGAAGGCCTTGGCCGGCTTGGCTTTCTGTGGCACAGAGGCCTGGCAGCCAATGGCCCAATGGCCCAATGGCCCAATGGCCCAATGGCCCAATGGCCCAATGGCCCAATGGCCCAATGGCCCAATGGCCCAATGGCTGGTGTGACTTCCCATATTTTTCCCATGAAAAATGGTGCTGTTTCCGTAACTAACAATGAAAACATGGCATTTTTGCCGAAGTCTGTAACTATGAGAAACGGGGCCTGCCACTCCCAATTCGTGGGGCAAACCGTCCACGAAGTGCTCAGGACGCACCGGATAGCTCGCCTACAGCGGATGTCCCGGAGAGCAGAGACCGTTTCAATTCCGCGGTCAGAGAAGTTGCGCGCGTCAGGGGCTCAATCCGAAATGGTGCCGTTTCAGGGTTTTTTCAGAAAGGGGATAAGAAATGATACTTGTAGGAAATGATAGAAAGCGAATGGAAGCGATGGGAAATGAGAGGGAAGAGGCTTCAAAGTAGCATTCCATCCCATGGTCTTCATCTTTTCCCAAAATATATAACTGTTTATGAGCACACAGCATACCCCACAGACACACCCAATTATCATAAAGACGTGTTTATATTCCACTCTATGACCCGAATATATATATATATATGTATATGTATATATATATATATGTATATGTATATATATATATATTATATATATATATTGATTAATGTACATGTTATATTATATTATGTATGTATATATATATTATATGTAATAATAATACTAATAATGATGTTATATAGAGCAAAAATCACTCCCCCATGAGGGGCCGTTCTGTATATATAATATGTATACATATATAATATGTATATATAATATGTATAATTATATATATTATGTATAATTATATTTAATATGTATATATATAATAATATGTATATATATATATACACATAAATATCATTGTATCCTCATTATGATAATAATGCGCCCTGTATATCCAGAGATCAACGCTGGTGCGAGGCTGCAAGTGCTGGGGCTGGATGCCACGGACCCCGCGATGGCTGAGGTGAAGAAGGCCTTCAGGTGCCATTGGTACGCCATGAAAAAAACAGGGATTTAGTAGGAATATCACGGGAATATCATGGGATATATAGCCAAGGATAAACGCAGAGTTGGATTGGAATAGGGGCTGGGCATAATGGGGTTAGAACTTCTAAAAAAATGGGGATATGGGATTTCATGGGAATATAATGGGGATGATCGTCAATCCATCAAATCCATCGGCCTTATATAATAGAATAAGGAATCCCATTCATGGTGAGATGACCAAAACCTACAATGTTTTGACCATGGCAGGACCATGAATGAAGGTAGAAACCCTGCTGATGGCAAAGATGTCAACCTCCATGTTCGGATGGTAATTTATTATCATTTACCCTCTGGTAATTTAACATAGCCATGGAAAATAACCCATTTATAGATGGTTTACCTATTAAAAATGGTGATTTTCCATAGCTATGTTAGTTTACCAGAGGGTAGCATGAATTACCAAAATGGATGGTGACTGTGAACATGTCCAAGACACGTTCAGACATGTCACCTGGATGTTGGAGATGGTCCCCAGAGGCGGAAAGTTGCTCGGCTTCATCCTGATCTCAAAGGCGAAAACACGGAACAAAGCAGCGACCAGTTCCAATGGACAGCGGCTTCCATAAATTATATTAATACAATTAGTTCCAAATATATATAAATAAATATATATATATATATCAATATCAGAAGTACAATTGATATTCGGCTATTTTTTTTTTCAGTTCCAAATATCAATTTCACAGTTTCCCGATATCTCCCACATCGTGACCTTGAAGCCAGGTGGATCGGAATCGGCCGAGTTCCGGAAAGTCCTCGATGCCTACGCTTTGCTCAGCGGGCGACGCCCGAACCTGAGCTGATGCTGGTGGCAGATGCCACGTTTTTTTTTTTTTAACTTGATCCACTTGAAAACCACTTGGACATAACAAATCATGAACATCATGAATGTTCAAGAGATTTGAACAACAACTGATTTTCATCCAATGATTTTTCACATGTGGAGCACATTTGTTGATGCCACTGCCTTTTCCATATCAGTTTCAGCCGCATAGGTCCCAGTACATCAGCCGAATCAGCTGATCCCTTCACGGGGTGCGCCCTGCATTGGGTCATGGGGGTCCTGCATGGTGTGCGTTCCCTCAATTATTGGGGATTTCATGGGGATAAATGGGGGGGTACTTGATGATAACCAGTGGATTTGATGATTTGATGATTTGATGATTTGATACATCACTTTTAGACAGACCCCTGTCGCTGGCCGGTCCAGGTTTGACTTGAGACGGTCGACCAGGGGGAAGACAGAAGCTGAGCGGGAGGCAGAGTTCCAGAGGCCAGGTTACGGCAAGGCCTTGGGGGAAACATGACCAAATGATACATTGGCCACAAGAACAGTTTGAAACCACATCAATTGAATGAGTGCCGGAATGATTGCGGTGACAAGCAGGAAAGCCTTTTAGGCATGACTTAGGCGTGACTTTTGGAAACAGCGGTGACAATGGGGGAAGCCCCGTAGGCATGACTTATCATCATTCTCTCCACTAGAGTGGCCCATTTTGAGACACACAGCCATATATAGGAACCATTAGGAACCCCCCTAAGATAGACAAACTACTTATCGCAGACAAACTACTTATCGCTACTTCAGTGGGATCAACTAGCCATCTCTGCATCTTTTCATTGGGTTGCTATACCACATGATTGCCATCTTCTGAAGAGCTGCTACTCGTAACAACGATTCAGACATGTCGGACCAGGCCTGGCAATTGGCGCTGGGATCAAAATGCTGGGTACAATCCTGGCGATCTCGAGGAGGTCCTTCCCAAGTGGATCTAAGTGACCTTTTAGAGACGACACGGTGACTCTGAACCATTGGCAGGTCTGGGCAGAGATCGGCTACAACCCATATACCGGTGAGACGCGGCAGCAGGGAGTTGGCAGCCACGGATCATTTTTACCATGGGGCAAACATGCAAAAGATACAAAAAGATCAAACAGACAGATATGGAACACCAATATATACTCATACTTGTATTATATATATATACACATAATTATAATAGTAAAGGATCTATGAAGGATGTATTCTCCACATCTATGTTAATTTATCAGAGGGTATGGCCTTTAGGGTATGGCCTTTACATAATTTACATGCTTTGATGATCTTTGATCAGGAATACCGTGAGCTACCGGAACATGACTTCGAGGAGCAATAGGGTGACAGACGGTGACAAACAGGATTTTCCATGAAAATCCGACTTTTGGAGCTGCAGGAAACCGATTGGATGCCAGAACCAGAGCCTGTGCGTCGACAACCTAGGCAAAAGAGAGTAAAGTGATTTGAGTTGACCCGACGGTTCATGTTTTGTTCGCTTTGACGGTCTTTGGCATTAAGACTTAGGGCTGGACAGCCAAATTTTCCCCTAAGTTTGCAGGTTCTCCGCCTCTTCTTTCCCTTTCAGTTGAAACGGCGCTCGTTTCAACTTGCCGTGGTCGACATCAAACTATATCCAAATTCAACTCCTTTTCTAATTTTTCCATCACAGGGCGTCTTTTCCTTCAACTGACATGGTAATGGATTTGGGTTTGTTTCAAAATGGGGCATCTCCACCCAGGCACTCCGAGGTCAAAGACGCAGCGGAGGCAGTCAGTCCTGTTGCTTTTGATGTGGCTGTGTCCCAAAAAAGGCGTAAACCATGGCTATTCTCAATGATTGTTACAGGGAAAGGATGGCAAACCACTGATGGACATGGATGCCACAAACTTTGGACGAACTCAAGTGAAATTCCTGGACTTTGCTGACCCTTGACCCGGAGACTTGCAGGTCTTCCAGGTTTGGGATCGCTCGGGTCGTGGGCTAAGATGTCAGCACTCAGCGTGGAGTTGCTGCAGCAGTTTTAGCCAGGCCAGTGACATTCCGGAGCCCCTTCCATTGGCGCAGATCTTCGGATACTTGCTGGTTGCTGCAGTGTGCCATGCGAACAATTTCATTTGAGTGTGCAATGTTGAATCAAAGACCAATGCGATGTCTACATCTATATTTGATAAATTATATATGATTATACATATTAAATAGAGAGATTTTATTATATATGAGAGATTAATATATATATATATGTATATATACATATGTATATATATATACATACATATCCAGGATGTACATGGCTGCGCCTTTTCTGACCTGATGCTTGCCCTTGAATTGACCTCTGAGATCCTTATTTTTCGTGCTGGCTCCGGAGCAGTTGACTGGGCCTCAGATGGGCTTTCTCTATCTTTCTCTCCAGCCGCGAGCAAATTGACGCCATCCCAGAGGTTGCCTGAGGAAGAGCGTGAGAAGCGGCTAGAAGAGTTGGAAGAGAAGGAGCGAGTGAGACTGGAGCAGCAGGAAGAGCCACTTGGCACTCGGTTTCACTGTAGATTCTATGTGTATCGTTTTTTAAACTCTCTTTTTTGATGAACATATGACACCCTGAGAATTCTGATATGGATTATCATCAGTATCCCCTAGGCCATTTGGGAAAAATGATCAGCAGATATGAAAAGATGATAAAAGATGGATCTGAGGAGCATATAGGTAACTTTTTCAGTACCTATGTGTTGTGTTTTTTGTTCATGTGCAATGCTTCATCGTTGGCTTTCAATATTATTTATTTCTTCGTTAAACGTTCTATCGATATTTTGCAAAGTTTGCAGCTTTCAGCGGGCGATCATGATAGTTACTGTAAGCTTCCTGTGCTGGGAAAACAGCTTTGCCGTTTGCCACTCTCTGGGCATCGACATCCACACCGTGGACACCGTTCTTGTTGGGCTCTCAGACGGACTCGAGGACTTGACCCGAGTTGCAGCAGTTGCTGATAGATGACTACTATGCAGGGTGCCAAAATGTGGTGTGGGTCAAAAATGTCAAAACCTTTGAGGTACCAGAGTTTTACATCTATTGACCCGCTATTTTTACGTATTGATATGCTGTTGAAACATGTTGAAACACCATGGCATAGCACAGAATGGCACAGTCGCCGCGACATCGGCTGCCCTTGTCAGCCTTTCGCCAGCTTTCCGGAAGGCTGCGCGCCAATCAGCGCCATGGGATCCGGAGGATCCGTCGTTTCGGCTGCAGAGAAGGCCACCACAGAAGAAGTCCGGGAGGCTTTTGCAGCTCTGGGCCCTGGAGAGCAGAAGAAGGCGCCGGGGGGGAGGGACCCCCATGGAACCTTGGGGTGTTTTTGTAAAGAAGTGTCGGAAAAGTATCGGAAAATCCAAGTTTCAGACCCAAATTCTGTGGTGATCTGCCGATTTTTGCCACAGCGATATGATGGCCGAACCCTTGAAGGTGGCTGATGCGCTCTTGATTGTGTCCAAGGGTGCGGGTTGTCCCACCGCGCAAGTTGTTGAAGGAGCAGCCCACCCCAAAGTCAGAGTCCTTTTTGAGATGCCATGGGAAACTCGTGACTGGCCGGGAGATTTCATGTTGGCAATGCTTGTGAAGAATGAGTCTCAGAACAAGACGTTTCTGACTACAATGTGCAAAGCAGAGCGATATGGTTACCACGACAGAGCTTACGTCAATGACTACCAGCAGGGGGATGAGCTCAGTGTGTATATCTATAACAAGGATAACGGCGGCATCGAAGAAGGACATGTCGAACAGATTGCCATTCCTGGCAACTTATTCCAGGAGGCATTGACACCGGAGTTGATGGCTGTTGATGGCAACAAGCATGATGTGATGGTTGTATGTAGTGTAAAGATCCGATTTAGCGCGTATGAATGGATGAGGGACATCAGCGCTTCCGCACAGTTGATTGACAAGGGAGCTGAGCTGTATGTTCCAGGAAATCCGTTGCTGGAGGGTTCGGCTTAAACAGAGGTGTTCATGGCCGTTTGAAAAACGGGTCCTGAGCCCCTGGTCTGTGCAGCTGAGCGAGGATCGCTTTGCCGTGGTTTCGTTCTGGCCCTTCAGAGCGTGAAACACGGATGGTTCATATGATTCACATTAGTGAGTTTGTTTTAAGTCTTTGTTTGAAGATGTTCAATCCGAAATGTTCAAAGCCTAATGGAAGCGTATGAGATTGCATTTCCCCTTTCTATTCCAAAGTCATTGACTGAAGTAGATATAGTCTGATATAGTCTGATAGATGTAGATAGAAGATCGGCGGTCTTTGAAGGCCGTGTTTGCACAGGTGGCACCTGGGGGGTGTCGTAGCTCGGACGTAAAATGCTTGAATTTTATAGCTATATAAATATATAAATATATAGTTATATAATATATATATATACTTAATTGATCTTGATTCATTTATATACTTGCGACCTATCTATTATTGGTTAATACCCATTTTCACAGTTGTGTATTTCAGAAATTGTCGCCGGGCTTTTTACAACTCAGCCACCTCTTGAGAATGAATGGTTGGCGGAGCTGTCCAAAGGATACTTCCACCGAGGGACTCATATGGTGGAGCTGTCCGAAGGACATTTCCACCAAGGGACTCACATGGCCTTTTGTGTCAAAAGAAATGTTTCCTTATAGGCCTTATAGATGCTTTGATAATGAAGAACCTTTTGAAGACAATGAGGTTTGAGGTGTCGTTGGGAAACTCAACTCTCATGAAGTTGACATTCAGATGATTGGGTGTTCACGCAATTGACATCAACGAACAAATTGATCACAATGTGAACCGGGAACCCCCCTGGCCCCCTGCCCCACCCCTCAATCATAGCATCCAGTGTTCCTCAATCCGAAAAAAGGATATCTCGCTCGCGAGTTGCTTGAGCATAGCAATTGCTACAGTATGATTTACCTTTTGTTTGCTTGTTCACATGGATTATGCTTCTGCAAAAGTCGCATCTCGTTAGGTCTCACTTCTCCCTATGTCCCACGATAGCCCCTGATAGCCATTGGCGTTGTTACCACCATTGCCCGATTTGAGGTTATGAAGACATCATTGACTTGGCCTTTGTGAATGTCAAATCCAGCGATGGAATCCTCGAAAAAAGACCTTGGAGTAGTGTTGATGCTATTTATATCTATTTATAGATACTCAAGATGGCGAAGGTAAATTTATATAGATTTATGTGATACCATTTTCTACCCTCCATTTCTAGATCATTTCTATAATGATTTTCAAAAAGTCTGGATGATTTTCTGCATGGAACCCACAAAGATGGGGGGTTGGTGACAGCGATCAACCGTGGGATGAAAATTGGGATTTCATCCGATTTATTGGAATTAATATGAATTAATGCTGGGATTGATTGGCATTTATTCCGATTTATTTGAGATAGTTTGATGGTGAGTTCTTCTTTTTCCCCACCTGCCAGGTGAGGGTTGTTAGATTTTATGTCAGTTGCCTCCTCGTCCTCCTCCTCCTTCTCCTCCTCCTCCGCCTCCTCCTGCCTCCTCCTCCTCCTCGTCCTCCTCGTCGTCCTCGTCGTCCTCGTCGTCCTCGTCGTCCTTGCTCAACTGCGACCCGCGATCCACAGTGTTCTCTGCCGGACCTCAACCACGACCATCCACGCCCAGTGTTCCCTGCCGGACCTCAACCACAAAGAATGTGCAGAAGAAAGTTAGAAAGAATGTCAGAAAGAATGTGCCAGAAATATGCCAGAAGATATGATATGCCAGATAGAATGCCAGATATGCCAGAAGATATGCCAGATAGAATGCCAGAAGATATGCCAGATAGATATGCCAGAAGATATGTCAGATATGCCAGAAGATATGCCAGATATGCCAGAAGATAAGATATGTCAGAATATATGCCAGAAGATATGTCAGATAGAATGCCAGAAGATATGTCAGAATATATGCCAGAAGATATGCCAGATAGAATGCCAGAAGATATGTCAGATAGAGTGCCAGAAGATATGCCAGATAGAATGCCAGAAGATTTGCCAGATAGAATGCCAGAAGATATGCCAGAAGATATGCCAGATCATATGCCAGAAGATATGCCAGATAGAATGTCAAATAGAATGTCAGAAGATATGTCAGATAGAATGCCAGAAGATTTGCCAGTAAGAAAATGTATAAATGTCATGGCGGGGATCACACGAAGTAAAGTATTTTTTTTCTTCTTCTTCTGCTTTGGGTGTTTATTGTTCAATTGTTTCCGTACTAATCTCTCCCTTGCTTTCTTCATCGTTTATATCTTTGACGACTACTTCTGTCATCTATCTATATCTCTATGGGACATTAACTAAAGGTCCTTGTAAGAATTATGTTTGCAAAGGCTGTTCATGCTGTGTTTTTACCCGTCACGAAAGTTTTTGGTCGTGTTCGCGAAAGTCATTTTTCCCCAACAGCGTAAGCTAAGGGGGTCTTCAGCCCAGAATAGCTCCGGTGTGCACTGGTGCAGGCGCCGGGTCAAGTTCAACGAGGTTCTGGAGAAGGTTCCGGAGGTTCCGGAGAAGGTCTGGGAGGCTTTGGTACGGAGCCAGGTCAGGTTCAACAGGGTTCCGGAGAAGGTTCCAGGAAGCTTTGGTGCAAAGCCAAGTCAGATTCAACAGAGGTTCGGGAGGTTCCGGAGACCTAGGCTTTGGTGCAGAGCCAGGTCAGGTTCAACAGGGTTGTGGAGAAGGTTCCGGAGAAGGTCTGAGGGTTCGGTGCAGAGCCAGGTCAAGTTCAACAGGGTTCCGGAGAAGGTTCCGGAGAAGGTCTGAGGGTTCGGTGCAGAGCCAGTTCAGGTTCAACAGAGGTTCCGGAGAAGGTCTGCTTTGGTGCAAAGCCAGGTCAAGTTCAACAGGTTTCCGAAGAAGGTTCCGGGAGGGTTGGGGTTTGGGAGGCTTTGGTGCAGAGCCAGGTCAGGTTCAACAGGGTTCCGGAGAAGGTCCCGGAGAAGGTTCCCGGAGGGTTTGGTGCAGAGCCAGGTCAGGTTCAAGAAGGTTGCGGAGGGTCTGGGAGGATTTGGTGCAGAGCCAGGTCAGGTTCAACAGAGGTTCCGGAGAAGGTCTGCTTTGGTGCAAAGCCAGGTCAAGTTCAACAGGTTTCCGAAGAAGGTTCCGGGAGGGTTGGGGTTTGGGAGGCTTTGGTGCAGAGCCAGGTCAGGTTCAACAGGGTTCCGGAGAAGGTCTGGGAGGCTTTGGTGCGGAGTCAGGTCAGGCCCAACAGGGTTCCGGAGAACGTTCCGGAAAAGGTCTGGGAGTCTTTGGTGCAGAGCCAGGTTAGGTTCAACAGGATTTGCGGTCATTTAACTCACGGAAACCCACCTGAGCTGTTTCCAGCCTGGCTTCGCACGCTAGAAAGAGGGATACCGCCGAAGCTCTATTTTATATTTTATTCTGTGAAAATTTTGCGAAATCAATTGTATATAATTATATTTTATGGGGATATTTTGTATATTCGCGAAATTTCCGCGAAAGTGCGAACGAGCGAGCGAACGTGTGCATGAACGGGGTCGCCCAGGAAACCTTACACCTGGGTCCCGCGAAAGATAAACGCGAGAGTAACATTTTTATTTCGCGAAGAATGGTCGTTTCCGGATGAACAAAAATAGATCAACTGCATATATCAGATGTTTTTATACGTTCAGAGGTTTCTGCCTCAAATAGGATCGTTTCAACCTCTAAAAATTGAAGTCCTGCTGCCCACATTATAATCTTGTCTCCTGTATCTTGTGCCATTTGCTCACTCCTTTCTTGACAATGACGTCTTGATACTTGCGAGTGTTCATTTCCCTTCTGAGATATGGCCTGGCATCCATACGATTTGTGTCGTTTTGTGCTTGTGTTGGCTTCATCTTGCTTGAAACACAGATTAAATGGACAATGTTACTGTGTCTGTAAAACTGCCTCGACAACTATGTCCAACTGCCCCTTTTCAAGCGTCCTGATTTTCAGCGTTCGATGCCGCACATGTTTTGAATGCTCTGTCATGATCACTGTAAATGGACATGGGATGAACATGGATGAACCATTTTCATCCATTTTCATCCATTTCTTGAACATTTCCTTCGGGACTGGCACCATATTGAGAAAGATATTTGCTAGTTTGCTGAAGGTGTCAAAATCCACCGTATCGCATATCTTGGTTCTCCCATTTTGACTGGAACTTTTGCCTTTGCAAGTTTGGTTAAGGTTTTCATATCCACTAGGTCAAATTGATATGCGTACATTGGTTTGGCTCTTTTTTTGAGGAAGTTCTTTCCACTTTGTTTGCTCAAGTTGTTCCTTCGCTTGTCATTATTGTTATTACATTCCGTCTTGTATGCTTCGGAAACCAGTCTCAAGATTGTGATAGACATTGCTTATGACGTCTTCTCTTGATAATCTCCTTGTCATGCATTATAGTATTGCCATACAAAGACACTTTTACTGAAAGAACACATGAGTTAATGTATATATATATATAGTAAGAATAAGATTGCTAAAAACGATTGTGGATGTTGTTTGATGACTGAACTTATAAACCTCAACCCAGCCGGGTTCAAAAGCCAGCTGGCAAACTGTGTCCAACATCTTTGCCAATATGTGTGGAAAGTCTCGCAAGAGCCAACTAGATTCGACGGGAAAACAAACTTATCTCAAAGAAAAGCAACCAATGGAAATGTTTACGAAAGAAAAATGTGAAGAGGAACACATATACTGATACTTTGACTTAGTACAAAGTCACTAAGGAAAACATATTAATTATATAATTATATAATTAATTAAAGTGGAAGACTTTGAGAGATCAAGAAGCCTTGCCAACGGACAAGAGGAAGGAATGGATTAAAAAGATATGGGGACAAAGGAATTTTCCAGAAGAGGAAGAAGGCAATTGTAACGCGATGGATATAAGAAATGCACGACCCTTATGAAATGGACACAAGGGATACAAGCAGAAAGAACAGCACCACGCTCATAAATGGATACACACATTTTTTGCCCCAGAACTATTTTGTTCCAACATTTTTGGGCTTATCATCTTTTACCAAATTTTATTGACAATTTTTCAAGGTACCTTTAAAGCCAGCCTGCGAGCAAGACCTAGGCGAGCAGCTCTGGAGATCCTTTGGCGGCAACGACTGCAAAAGTGGCAGAGAGAGGAGATGCAGGTGCAACGGTATGCCCATGTGGATGGGAGGGCTGGGTGTGTCTGAAAAACTGAGAAAACATCACAATCAGAGGGTAAAAATCATGGTTTATCATGGTAAAATCATCATTTTCATGAATTTGCATTGAATTTGCCCCATTCAAATGCTACAAACGGATACACATGGCATATTGCTTGTTGACCTTCAAAGCCTGCAGGGCTTGTCGGAATTCGAACCAGTCGACGAACTCGCCATGCCGTGACCTTAGCGTATTGGTCCGGAAATGGATGGAAATCGGAGATACTCCCCATGGCCATATCTATGTGGAAAATGATGATAAGCCAGAGGATTTGGGGATATTTGGGGCATTTTCATGTATTTTCAGACAAAACCATGTGACATCACACTTTCTGAATATCTTTTGTTTCTTACGACTCCGAACTTGCCTATCACCATAATCATCATGATCCTGTAGCCAGCTTCGGCGCGGCGATATGGTGTGATTATTCCACGTTCTTGCAATTTTTCTTCAGGTTGGACAGTGCAACCGGCGAGACTGGTAGCCTGTTTGCTCCAGATGACAATCAGAAAAGTTAAGCCGAAGTAGAGCTGCCATTTACTTCGGAGTGTACAGTGCCTGTTTATGATAATGACGTTGGAGGACACAAGTTCCAGAGCCCCACACCTTTACTGTCAAAATCCGGAATCTTTGAGATTCAATTTGCACAGCAATTTGCAATGCAACTCACATGCTTTGCAATCACGCCCAGAAGGAAAAAATCGCAGCAGGAAGCGGCAGAACGGACTGAGGGGTAACATACAGCAAATCTGTGGCTTCGGAAATCGATTGCATTCGATTGCATTGTGCTGAGATGCCCAGCTGGGCATTGGGGGATTTGCAACGCCATGTTGCGGGTGCTGCGGCATTTGGCTCAACAAGTCGCGCCTCTACTGTTCCAACGCTGGGGATCCCTGAGGTCGGAGATGGTGATGCATTTTCAATTGACGTTCAATCGATTTTCATGATTCATCGAACCATCACTGATATCACTGGGGGATACTGGGGGTCTCTTTGGTGTTTGAAAATTTGAAAGCTGTGGCCATTGTATCGCATTTGTGCCGGTCGCAATCCAGCTCCTGAAGGCTTCGCATGTCGACCTTGCAAGAGCTGCAAGACAAGGTCCTGAGTATACGCTGTGGTATACCGTGGTGCTCATTTGCATCATGGAAATCTATGGAAATCTTGGTCCTGGAGTAGTGTGACTGGCATCTAGCAGTGCTGCAGTGGCAATGTGCAGTGCATGTCAGGTCGCCGACCTGCAAAAGCAAAATGAAATCTTGGGTGCCCCAGCAGCCCAGCCCAGCAGTCCGTGGATTTGCAGATTTCAGATCTCACAGATCTCACAGGTATGGAAAATGAAATGCTTGCAGACTACCTTCAGCGAGACGCTGAGAGAACATCTGGCCTGGAAGACACAGATGAGGTGGGGCGTCCCATCAATCCCATTGCACCAAGAATTCTAGATCAATTTATATGATTTTAATTGATTTTATATGATTTCAATTGTAGAAACATAGTAATATATATATATATAAATAATATATATATATATATAATATATAATATATATATAATATATATATAATATATAATATATATATATATATGGGTGAGTATGATCGAAGTTCGCACATGTATATGCATATGGAATGGAAGTGACTGATGTATTTGCTTGGCAGGCATTGTCCGACCTGCCATCCTCCCCAGTCGACAAGGGCAAGAAGGTTGGCACAGCGTCTTTCACAATGCCCCGGGGTTCGGACTGAGCACCGGGAGGCCGCAAAGGGTGGCCGGCAAGGACAACAGTGCGCAGCTCAACTTACTTCTGAGAATTCTGCAGTCCTGTTCAGATTTCAACAGCTCCACAGGCGAAGACAGCTTCCAACTACTCTTAGCTTGGAGGAGAACAACTTGAGATCAGACTCATTTGATCTCTTTTCCAGCCAGTGTAGTGTACGTATTGCTTTTGGAGCCCCAGTGTGCCATATGTTCTTAGTGCGAAGACGATGATATGACAAAACGACGACGAGATGACCAATGATGTCGATGAGGATAATGAGAATGGCAGTTATGACAATGATGAGCATGGCGACGACCACCATGACAACGACGTTGCTGATGTTGATGATTTTGATGACTTTGATATACTTTGATGGTGTTTATGGCGTTGACGGTGTTGATTGCGTTGACAGATGAGGATGACGACGAGGATGACGACGACAACTGCGACAGAAACGGTGAGAGGAACGGCGACGATGATGACGATGATGATGACAGCGTTGATGTCCAAAAGGCAGATTTATCGGCCAGGGGCAATGTGTGATCAGGACAGATTTCGGATAGCCAACCAGGAGGCCAAGCTCATGGGCTTGTTTAGACTTTAGACTTTACTTTAGGCTTAAGCTTTGAGCATGGGCTTGCTGTCAGTACATGTCGCCGCAAGTCAGTTAGAATTATACGCCGTTTGCCAAAGACAAAGCTGTTGCCACCTTGCCGCTCTGCAGATGGAAGCCCTCACAAAGGACATCGTCGTGGGCACAGGTATTTTGAGTTGAGCGCAGTTTCAATCTTGTGCCTAGGGCAAGTTCATTTGCACCACTCTTCTTGAAGTTATTTGCAGGCTTCCTTGGGGCAACAAATGAACCAATCAGAGCCAAATCCGTGTTGTCCACTCCTCTCTTTCATATGTACAGGTGTGTGTCAGAGTACAGGAGTTCTATCTCAAACTGAAGAGAATTGTATGATATGGACCTATTATGGACCTAAAGTTCTGCATTCACTGCACTCAAACTACTGGCTATATATATAATTATGATATATAATATGTATATATACATACATGTACATATACATATGTATCATTGCTGGATATTCCTCGTTCTCTTATCATGAATCCCAAAATAGTAGCGATACAGTGCCAGCTGGCTCGGTGCTTGTGACTGTGCGTCACCGCCCGTGCGCGGCTTGCTTTTGACACATGCAAACACCTGGCATCTTTGGAATATTGAAACATCCTTGGAAAAATCATGAAAAATCCTTTTAGATCCAAGGGGCCTTTAAAACTTTACGCTCAGATCCTCATTCCAGACGTCACAGAATCATTCCTTGGGGCTGATGGC
This sequence comes from Cladocopium goreaui, assembly GCA_947184155.2. NCBI lineage: Eukaryota > Dinophyceae > Suessiales > Symbiodiniaceae > Cladocopium > Cladocopium goreaui. The sequence goes on along the minus strand of CAMXCT020005079.1, from coordinate 337,446 downwards.
TGTGTGCCATGGGTCCTTGGGGTCCTTGGGGTCGGGATCCTTGCGAGTTTGGGGGCCCAGCCATGGCGGCCGTGGCGGCCATGGTTCACTCAAATCCAATGACAGCTTCGCTGGCTGCCGACTTGGCGTAGCTTGTGTGGCGGTAGCGCTTCGAGCGCAGGGTCAATGGACACCCCCCAAGCGAAGATCATTGAAAGGGACCAAGCTGACCAAACAGCTGGGAAAAGCACCGGCTGTGAAGGGGGAGAACGGCCAGGCAGGGTTTTTAGATTTGTCTGAATGTTTTTGAATGTTTCTGAATGGTTTCAGGAGCAACCAAGTGAGGTCAACTGACTCTTCACATTGTGAGTGATCTCTGAAACTTCTGACCAATTCGCAATCGAAATGAAGCCGTTGCCTCACTAGGCTGAGCACATTGACTTGCCATGTTTTTCGATGCGAGATCCCTATGCTTCATTACTGCTACTTATTTGCAGAAAACAGCCTCCAAGTCGTTGGTTTCACTTCAGCTTGGCGATTGCATGCGATTGCTGGCCACAGTATGGCTGCATAGGGTACCTCCAAATCCATTGTGTATCATCATTGTCCTCATTACAACGATCATTCTATCTGTCATTTTTGGATATTTTGGGTATCACTGTATCGCTGTATCACCTATTTTTGGACAAAACCATACCCTCTGGTAAATTAACATAGCTATGGAAAATCACCATTGTTTATGGGAAAATCCACTATCAATGGTCATTTTCAATAGCTATGTTAAATTAACAGAGGGTAATGATTTTTGATGACAAAGAGATACAGCCGATACAGCCTTCAAGTCAAGAGAATCACATGACATGATGGAAGCGCCTGATATCCCAGTGCAGAGTCTTGACGCAACACACACTCCCCAGAATCCACAATGCTCTTCGGTGCACCACGGTGTTTTAAACACTGCAAAATCATGGGGAACCCCACATCACCATGGCAAAAACCTATACGAAGTCATGGTCATCCATGTCGTGGTAGCCCTACTTTCGGAAACCCCCCAGGTTGAATCTATGCTTTTTAAGGTTGCATGGAGTGAAGACTGTGGAGACACGCAACTGGCCTATGTTGAAAGATGTCTCCGGTGCCTCAGATGCGAGATGCAGCCGCACAGCTTGGAACGCCATGGCAGATCATGGCCATGTCAGGTCCGTGTCTGCTGCATATTGGTCACAAGACCATGGACGAGAGTGTCCGGGCCTGAGATGGCCTGAGGCTACGGTTGACACTCGGTCATGGTTTATGGTTAGCACGTGGAATTATAGATGAAGAACTTCGTTTGTTTTTGCCTGAGCCCAATTTCTTGGCCCATCTTAGGTCGACCAAATCTTTTGGGCTGCTTTTGATTTACCTCTTGCCATCATGTCACTACTCTCCCTGCCTTCTTGATTTATCTCCTTTCTGGTATTTGATGTGTAAATCCCCAGCCAAAATCTCACAAACTCCCCATGTTTTGGGGTAAAACTTCATCCCAGGTCGCTGGAGAGTTCCTCTGGCGCAACAACCTGGCAGATCCTGCGAATCTGGAAGGATTGCTGCAGCCACCCATGGGCTTCCAGCGGGGTCAGGCACCGTGGCGTTGTCTGAAAATGCTGGGAAAACATAGAGCATTTTGGTAATTTTGCCGGATTCTGGACAGACTCAGATGATTTTCCTGTTGATACAAGAGATTTTCCATGGGATTTTCCATGGGGTCTTCCATCTCCGTGGAGTTATATAAATTGCCAGAGGGCATTGGGGGTATACCCCATTCTCTGACACACTCATAATATATATTGTAAATACCTGATCTGTTTGGGACACGAAAAACATGTATATGTATATAATATATATTTTATTACAAATATTTTTATATTTACATAAGTGTAGATTATAGATAGATAGATAGATAGATAAATAGATAGATAGGATAGGATAGGATAGGATAGATAGGATAGGATAGATAGGATAGGATAGATAGGATAGATAGGATAGATAGGATCGATAGGATCGATAGGATCGATAGGATCGATAGGATAGATAGGATAGATAGGATAGATAGGATAGATAGGATAGATAGGATAGATAGGATAGATCGGATAGATCGGATAGATCGGATAGATAGGATCAATAGGATAGATAGGATAGATAGGATAGATAGGATAAATAGGATAAATAGGATAAATAGGATAGAAAGGATAGATAGGATAGATAGGATAGATAGGATAGATAGGATAGATAGGATAGGATAGGATAGGATAGGATAGATAGCTAGCTAGCTAGCTAGATAGATAGATAGATAGGATACGATAGGATAGGATAGGATAGGATGGGATAGGATAGGATGGGATAGGATAGGATAGATAGACAGATAGATAGATAGAAAGAAAGAAAGATAGATAGATAAATAGCATGGATAGATAGATAGATGAGATAGATAGATAGATAGATAGATAGATAGATAGATAGATAGATAAATCGATAGATAGATAGATAGATAGATAGGTAAATAGGTAAATAGGTAAATAGGATAGATAGATAGATAGATAAATAGGTAAATAGGATAGATAGATAGATAGATAGATAGATAGATAGAGAGAGAGAGATAGATAGATAGATAGATCGATAGATAGATAGATAGATAGATAAATAGGTAAATAGGATAGATAGATAGATAGATAGATAGATAGATCGGATAGATAGATCAATAGATAAATCGATAGATAGATAGATAGACAGATAGATAGATAGATAGATAGATAGGATACGATAGGATAGGATAGGATGGGATAGGATAGGATGGGATAGGATAGGATAGATAGACAGATAGATAGATAGATAGAAAGATAGATAGATAGATAGATAAATAGGATGGATAGATAGATAGATAGGTAGATAGATAGATAGATAGATTAGATAGATAGATAGAAAGATAGATAGATTGATAGATAGATAGATAGATAGATAAATAGGTAAATAGGATAGATAGACAGATAGATAGATAGATAGATAGATAGACAGATAGATAGATAGATAGACAGATAGATAGATAGATAAATAGATTAGATAGATAGATAGATAGATAGATAGGATAGGATAGGATAGGATAGGATAGGATAGCTAGCTAGCTAGCTAGCTAGGATAGATAGATAGAGAGATATATAGGATAGGATAGGATAGGATAGGATAGATAGATAGACAGATAGATAGATAGGATAGGATAGGATAGGATAGGATATGATAGGATGGATAGGTATATAGACAGATAGATAGATAGATAAATAGATAGATAGATAGATAGGATACGATAGGATAGGATAGGATGGGATAGGATAGGATGGGATAGGATAGGATAGATAGACAGATAGATAGATAGATAAATGCGCACACACACACATATATATATGTAAATATAAATACATTGACCATCTTCTCTCGAGGTCCTGGGCTTGGTTGATTTGGCGACAACCTGTCAGTACACGAAGGAGCAGACCAGGCCCGGTCCTTACTCCAGGCATCATCGTCAAATGGCTCCAGGCCAGCAACAGCTGAGGCAACAAAATGTGCAGAAAGTTGTCGCTTCAGAGGCGGAACGTGCAGCATCGTGCAGACAAAAAATGTTGAGTTTTGATAGCCGTTGATGTGGTAAACCGAACACTAAACCATGCCCAAAATCACAATTTTTATGCGTTGTATAAACCATCGCCAGATGGTAAGTTTGTGGCATTGGGTTTTCCACATTGATGGGCCATTGATGCCCGGTTGTTTGCCACGGAACTGACAGGTGGTGGGTCAATGGGCGACGCCTATTCGCAAAGCCTGGTGGTTGAAGTCTCCTCTGCGAGCTCAAGGCCCAACTACAAGAGCTGAAGCATCACAACTGGGTTCTTGCCACAGGTTTTTCATGTTTTTTTCATGGTTTGTTCTACTGACCTCACAGAAGGTTGCATGCATGATATGGGGGGTTCCTAAAATATGGGTACCCCTAAATCATCAATGTTTTTCCCCACCTGCCAGGTGAGGGTCTCTAGATTCTATCAGAGTTGCTTTCTCCTCCTCGTCCTTGTCCTTCTCCTCGGGAGATCTCAGTGGGCACTGCCGGACCTCAGCCAGACGCTGGAGAGAATGTCAGATGAATGCCAGAATAGATGCCAGATAGAATGGCAAAAATAATGTCAGAGAGAATGTCAAAATAGATGCCAGATTGAATGTCAGATAGAATGTCAAAGTATGTCAAAGTATATGCCAGAAAAAATGTCAGATAGAATGCCAGAATAAATATGCCACATATACTTCCAGATGGTATGTCAGAAACTATGCCAGAATAGTGTTTCAGGTGGGGATCACTCGAAGAAAGTAGTTTTTTGGATTTTCCATTCTTAACCATCCAGCTATTGCACCCCATTTGTGGAAACCCCCATATAAATGAGAAACTGCAGCAGTGCAGCTGCCAGGTCGGCCAGGTGTTTGGACACTTCGTCTGCCCAGATGCCTGGCAGGCACCAAAATTATCATGCCAGGTCAGGCACCATTGGTGGTTGAAGCCATAGGAAGCCAAAAAAACAACTCCGATTTTTTTTAGTTTTTTTTCCTGTTCATCTCTAAGCTGACACAAATTTTGATGATTTTGATGGTCCTCCCGGATCACAGATGAGTTATGAGGATCTTCGGTGCCAGATGATGCGTTGCCTCTGCTCGGAACATGGACATCTCGGAGGGAGATGCAGTGACTCGGCGCATCTCGGCGCATCTCGGCGCTGCTGCGGCAGTTGCTCCAGCTGAATCCAAGGCAACCAACGGCCGTGGCTCTGATGAATTTTCAGTGCAGAAGTTTGCCGAACTTGATGTTGTGCTTTGATGTTGTGCTTTGATGATTTTGATGTGCGACATTCCAGTATTCAACTGAGAGAAATCAGTTTGGCAGAGGCAAAGTGATGACTTCCAAACCAGCTCAGCTGGGGCTATTCCTTGCTTTCTTCCTAGGAAGATGTGCAAGACTTGCCGGACATGATGGTGTTTGACTTGGATGGAGCCCTTGAACTGCACACTAGAGATGAAGCAGGGAAAGTTGGGGCTCTTGGTTTTGTGAAGTAGACTTTCTTTAGATGTGTGACATGGGAATCTTACCATGAGTCCAGTTTCTTGGTTGTTGATGTGGAGCCAGAATCCAGAGTCAGACTTGTGTCAAGATTGACATATTCCTGCATAATAACATCATATTATTATATTTTATTATGTATTTTTGCATGCTGCATATGCTACACAATGCTACACAATGCTACACAATGCTACACAATGCTACACAATGCTACACAATGCTACACAATGCTACACAGTTCATCTATCCATTCGTCCGGCCACCGTCTGTCAAGAAATTATCCACAAAACAAGCAATCAACCATTCATTCCAGACACCTTGTTCTGTGGACCTAAAGTATCTAAAGTTTGCCATACTCGTAGTATTTATAGTGGTGCCAGTAAGCAATCACCACCCTAGGTATGCTGGAGGCCTGAAATGTGGCGACCTCAATCTGAAAGACTTGCTCATTTTGAGCTCGCCTTCAAACGTGTTGCCCCTGAGCTGCTGATAGCGAGGTATCAGACAGCAGGAGGCCCTCCATATCAGAGAATCTCCGAGGGTGTTGTCCTGAACTCCGCCAATGAGGATCCAGGGGAGTTGGATCATGTTGGATCCATTGGATCCCGGGCTGAGAATGCTAACGTCACTAGCATGACAAGGAGATCCGACTGTTCCCAGCGGTGCGACGTGTTTGGGCTCTGCTTCTTGGCTCCAAAGTTGGCGGATCGAAATCAAAGTGCTGAAGAATTCTTGTTTGTAGAAGTTTGTTGGGCAAATCATCTCACGTTCCGGAAATGGCTGGACACGCTTTGCGTCTTGATATTTTGATCGTTTTTGATCTGACATGTTCTTGATCCGCAGTATTTTCAGCTTTCAGCTTTCCAGTGGGTCCAGTTCACCAGTTACAGCAGAGATGATGCCAATCCGCCGGCGATCTTCGAAGCTTGGAGCTTTGATTGCTTTCATCGCTCTCTTTGCGGTGTGGCAGCAGCGAACCTTTGTTGGACCGCTGAGAGCCGCTGCCCTGGCTGGTATCTTGGCCACGGGCGTCCACAGTGATGCTGCGGTGGCCCACATGGCAGACATGGCTCCAATGGACTCTTCCATTGTGCTGGCGCAGGACTTGCCAGTGTCCATGGGTGGAAAAGCCGGTGGAGGCCTTGAGGGAACATACACCATGAAGGCTGGGGCCAAGAAGAAGGACTTCATCGATGATGAGAAGTTCATCAAAGCCGACGAGAAGTTCTCCGCCAAGTTTGACGAATACGTCGGTGTCTTCGGCATCCTCTTTGTGGGTGCCTTCATTGCTCCCATGGTGACCTACTTTTGGTACGTGCGTGACTCCGACCCTTGGGAGAATTGAAGATCAGATGAATGCACATGCACAGCAGTGAGCAACAGTACACGGTGCAATTAGGCTTCTGCAATGTACATATGAACCGATTAAATGAATACGTGAGTGCCGTCGTTGCAGGAGTGAAAGCAGTTTTCGCGGCACAGAATGCCTCCACATTCCAGAGAAAAAATGTGCAAGCGGGCCTTTGTTTTGGTTGCAGGGGTTCAGTTGACGCTGCGTTGTGCACGAGTCAACGATGAATAGGCATGAGACCTGTTGGGCACATTGCACTGCACATTGGGATGAACTGAGGCTTCACTCCTTGCGCTCGCAGGGTGTCCGTGTGGCAGTGGCAAGTAACTTGGCAAGGTCTCTGCCCAATTCTGTTTATTCAATGGGTGTGTCCGAAAATGGTACCCCCAAATGGCAGTTTTGGATTTTTGGGTACCCCATTTTCAGACAAATTAAGCTCCATTTTTACAAAATTTGATGAGGTGTTTGTTGGTTTTTGTTGGTTTTTGGATATCTTAAGCTGGAGCTTGCTGGCCCAGTGGTGGTTCATTTTTCCATATCTTTCCTGAAGGCAGTTCGCGCAGGCACAAAGCTTTGCCTTTACTGGAGACCATGGAAACTGCGCCTGGCATCACCATGAAGGATGTCATAGATCGAAGGCCGGGATCAGTAAAAAGGGTGTCGTTTTTTTTTTTCAGGAACCCTGTCACAATGACAGGGTTCCATTTTAAGAATGACGCTAACAACTAAGAAATACTAAGAATGCATGTTTTTAACATCTGACAGCATCTTCAGCATCTTTGCTTTTGTATGCTGTTCTGTGAGTTTTTTCCTTGAAAACGCAGACCGCCAGGCTCTTTGAGATGTACTATCGGCGTGGTGAGTACAAGCGACCCCACCTTGAGGCATTGGACCACATTGGACCACTGTAATACGTCATGAGTCAAGACATTACTGCCACCATGATGCCCAATTCTTCCCTGTGCTTCAATATCTCGATGTTGACTTGCTGTCAGACTTTGCTGGCAAAATCTGGTGTGGCACCCAACAAAGTTCTTTTTGTGGACGATTCCGCGAAGAACATCCAATCGGTGAGGCGCGTAGTGAGATGCTGCGCTTTTTTTGCAACACTCATCGTCGCATCGTCGCATCGTATCTCCCAGAGTTCCGTTGCTATCGGTTGGTCAGTCCAAAACAGTTTCCCTTCAGCATGGCTTTACCGATGGATTTCCAGCTTTACCGATGGCCTCGTGGCCAGGCCATTGGGAGTCTGTGCTGTTCATTTGCCAGAAGGGCTTACAGAAGCAGCATGGAGTCATTCCTTGGAGATGTATAGAGCTCATCAGAATACTGCCAACGAGCTTCCAGCCGAACGAGCGACTTAAGAACTTGCCACTTCTTGGCGATGAGAACTTTTTTGCGTCATCAGAGATGGACAAAGAGACACCTGGATGGAGAATGCTCTGTTGGTGTAAGATCCAGAATCCCATTGACCGTGCTGAATTTTCGCAACCTGCACTGCCTTTTCCAGGAGACAAAAAAACCCGCCACTGCAGTGGGGCTGTAGTAATTTTCAGCCTTTGTGAAGCATTTTCAGAAGAGTGCAGACGATGTGTGACAGTTTGGGTGTGATATGCAGGTTTCTGGTTTCTCACTATTTTGCCATTTAGCCCATTTTCATTGAATTGCAACTTCGATTCGCTAGTCATCCTTAGTTATCCCGCATCCCCCATTTTAATTTTGGTCTCAGGCATTGGACGACTGAGGCACAGACCAAGTTGACCAGTGACCAGAACCTTGACATTCTGAAAGCCTTGATGGAGGAAACGGACATCAGGATCGCGGAGGTCAAGCGGGACGCGTATGAATTCAGGCGCCACCGGAATCCATGGGGAATCCCAGGTGAGTCACCGTAGTCACCATGGTTGTTTCATGTTGTTTCAATACTGAGTCATGATCTAATGACTTGGATGGTTTGGGGTAACCCTATTTTAGGATACTTCCATATCCAGCTTGACTGAGTATCCTTTTTTGTTCTGTGGCTTGCATGTGATTTCAGATATTTGCTTGTAGAAACATCTTCGGTGTGCCAATGAGTTCTCAAACTTTGATCAGTTGCAGTCAGAATATCCCCCCGCAGGGGCAGCCCTGTCACGCGTTACTTTCGATGAAGTCTAGGCCTATCAATACAGTGAGGTTTGATGACAATTGTAGAGTTCTTCGCCCAACTTGTCTTGGCAGTCTTAGCGATGGGATACTATAGTTACTATAGGATATCCGTGAGCGAACTGAGCGAACGGCAACCTTTTGACCTTTTTGTGATTCCGTTATTCCGTTGGTGTGAGGCGAGATATTGTAGTTGGAGCAGAAAATCCCAGAACCGGAAAGACTGTTGCGGAGAAGGCTGGAATTGGCTGATCAATTAAAAACGAATGGCGTCAGTGTGCATTAGTTTCTCTTCACAGGGATGCTGAGTCAAACGTTTGAAGCTTCGACTCTTGGTAGGTTCTGAAGTACATGGAAGACAAACTGACGCAGAAGGACATGGCTCCAGTGTGGTTCAGCATGGTTTCTGGCAATGACAACATTTGATAATTTCCTTGGACATCAAGCAGAGACATCATGTTGAATTTCGCTCAGGACATGCAAATCAACAAGCTTTTGATGAAGAACCAGGCCTACAAAGTGGCTATCAAGAAGGCGTGGAAGAATCAGATGGGATAGACATTGGATAGACAGCTGACGTGAGAATTGGTGCCGCTGTTCTGATTGTCACGAGGCTGAGGCCCAGTTGAAGTCGAAAGCAGAAACTGGCGACGATTTGCAGTACATCGTCGCAGTCTTGGAGTAGAAAGCCATTCAGAAAACCATCAGAATGTAGGACAATGCAGGACCAGTTCTCATCACAAACTATTTGGAACAGTTTCATAGATGGGTATGTCTGAAAATGGGGTATACCCCCAATTATAGCCATTTAGTAGGGATAATGATCAGACAAACCATTGGGTGTAGGGGTACACTATTTTCAGACAAACCCAGATGAGAGGTTGCTGACATTTCTGCATCTTTGTAAGGACTTTCATCAGCTTCAGATCGAAAACTCTCAGTTTGTCAAGAGGATCGAGGAGGCAAACCAGGACCGAACTCTGCAGTGATTCTGGCTGTCTCATTTGGTGGTTTCCATAAATGGGGTACCCCCAAATCATACATTTTAGTTAGAATCCCATTATAAACCATCCATTTTCATCCATTTTGGGACACCCCGATTTTAGGAAACCCCATTTAAGCAAGAGTCCAACAGTAGTTCTGGACTTTGATCTTCGAATGCCTTGCTTGGCTCAACTTGATCCTCCCAGCGTCGTGACATCCAGATATTTGAGGTCTTGGAGGGCAGAGAGACTTTCACTGTTTATTTGTTGGAATCATTTTCTATCCAAAAACCTGATGCTGGGGTGACACAGGTCATTGCCCACAATGCCTTAATGGGGGTCTTCTTTGTACGTTAAATGTGAAATAACACAGACAGAGACGGGCAATGTCGGTAATGTCTCAAACCTAGAATCTCTCCAAAATGTAACATGATGTAAACCCAATCCCATAGACCATCCCAATTTTTGTTTCTTATTGGATTGCCTCAGGATTTACCACGAAGAACACCCATCAGACAGTGACACTTTTTGCAGCGAGGAGTTAATTGAATTGAAGCGCCGCGCTGGACGAACAGTCCAGCTCTCAGATGTACCGATCAACCCTGCTGCATGATTGGTTATCCCATGTGCATCATCATGGTAGCAAATTTGATGGTTGATCATCATGGTACCCCAACTATCCAACTGTCTTTTCCCTTTTAAGACAGCCATAAGTTGGATAGTTGGGGTATCTGTCGTTGCTGGACAGATTGACACACCCTTAAAATATGTTAGAGCCGAGAGTCGTATCACGATTGAGTTATAGTTTCATGGTACCTGAAACCTGGAGGTCAAGATCTTGAACAACATGAAGAAGAAGCTCAGCAGTCTCACAGCCGAGGTGCGGTGTGGTCTCGGTATGGTCGAGTGGCTGAGTCTCCACTCCACTCGGAGTGGACCCGATGCCGATGCCGATGCCAGGCCAAGTTCCTGGAGGATGAAATTAAAGAGCGAAAAGCGATGCTCGCAAAGACTGAGCATGACATTGTCAAAGTGGTGGAGGTGCCCATCTGGACGTATTTGCTATCTGATATCATTAGGTGTTGTGAAGCATTTGGGGTCTTGGCGCTGGCACTTAGTTCGCAGTGGCTGCCAGACCCTGGTTAGTTGATTTTTTTTAGTTCGGGGTTTAAAAAACAAATCCCAACATATCCCAACATTCTACCCAACATTAATTGGGAATTACAGTCATCCACGTTCGGGGAATCATTGGGGAATCCCGTTCTCAACCAACCAGCATCACTATGTATCACTGTTTTTTTCCAGGAAAAGGAAGCTGCACGAAAGGAACACAAGAAGCTTCGAGCACAGTCAAGGCAGTCTCCAGAGATGCCACAGGTTGTAGCAGCCTCAGAGACCTCAGAGCGTCAGGGAATCCAAGGCCGCTAATATGAACAACACATATTACAGAACTAATGGTATATACAATATACAGATATATACAGTATATACAGATATGATATAACATGAGATATATAAATGATGTATATATATATATAATAATCATCTTGTAAGTCTATTTGTTGAATGACATTTTCCCGCTTGAGATGTAATGTTTGATGCAGCACCTCTCAGGTCGACTATGTCAGCCAGAAGGCGGAGGCCTACGAACTTGAGGTCCGCCAGCATTTGAGCACGCAGATGCAACCAGCTCAACTTCCAATGTGGGCCTTTGGGTAAACATTAGACACTACATGACAGCAAAAACACATTGCAAGGTCCATGTACATGGTCATTTTTGATGATTTTAATGGATGTTCATATGGTGAAAAGATATACCAGGGCATCGGCATCCTCTGTATTTACCCACACATATCAAATATCGTACGCATGTGTCAAATATCACACAAGATCTTTCCTTCAGTGCCTTTAGTTACTGCTATCGTATGACTTCAAGTTCTGGCACTGTGACATTTGCCACTTGGGACTGCGTGCAAGACCCTCAAGCGCATGCGTTTTCCTTTGTAGTATTTCCAACGGATGCGTGCGATGCATTTATAGACAATACATCTACATAGAGTACATAGAGTTACTCTACACTGTGCATGATCACTTACTTGCTACATACCAGATATATCAGGACCCCATTTTTTTCCATGCCGCTTCGGAGGCACAGAAGCGGAACTGGGAAAGAAAAGTTGAGCTCGCGGGATGCCCGAGATCCACTGCAGCGGTGCCAATCATCACTTTGTCCATAAATGCTACGGGAGATACAGCCCGAGCGCTGGTTGAGAATCCGAAAGCTTGAGGTCCAGGGTCCCTCAAATTCTTATTTTTTAATGCAGGCAAATTTCCACCACAACAGGCCGAGGGTCCTTCAAATTCTTAGGGCATTCTTAGTTATGTATTGCATGCATCTGCACAATTTGGAGCGAGCTTAAACGAGGTAACAAGGTGGAGTTGGCAGATTTGACAAGAGGCATGCGAAAAAATGTTTATTAGAGCCTGAAAAATTGTTTTTTGCAAAGCCGGGCTTGTCTGAGTTTCATGAGAGCAGCGCGGGAAAAAAACATTTTTTTAGAGCCTTAAAAAATGTTTTTCCGCAACTGCAACCCATGCTAAACCCAGCCCTTTGCAGCCAAAGCAAAGAGAGAGAATGAGAAAACAAAATTCCTTGAAGGCAAGGCTCCTGTAGCGTAATGGTTAGTATATCGGACCTTAGCTTTGAAGGGCGGAGGTTCGAATCGCGGTAGGCCTGAGTTTTTTCAACTTATTGGGGAAAGCAACGTTTCAGGTCCCCAACTCTACCCATATATTGATTTTGCGTGGATTGGAAGCAGTCCAAGTATGTGAAACAAACAGTTTTTCGGAGCTTGAAAAATAGTTTTTCTGCAAAGCCCGATTTCATCCCATAAGACCATAAAGGGTCATGTCATGCCACAAAAAAAATGAACCGCAAAGGGGAATTGCAAACCTCACGTGTAAGCAGAAATTTAAGAATTTGGCAGTCCTATTCCAGGGCCCCTCAAATTCTTAAAGTACTATGTGTTTGGTATAACTGAAAATATGTAGCCCGCCTTGGATTCGAGCCCCTCAAATTCTTATACAGTGAATTCTTGTACAATACTCAAGCTGTATATCTATCATATTTGGGGTACTATAATGGTCTACCCATTGTTGTCATCATTGATTTATTTACTATGCCCATATCATTCCCGAGAAAACGTATTTTGAACTTTGAACTATTCATAAGTTAACTATATCTACAATATATCATTTCCTTACAAACATTATTACTATTGTTTTCTCGTAGTTGTGACACTACAATGAATATGACGAGGCTGAAACCACGGCTGAGGCTGAAACCGCAGCGAAGCGCATCCGGCAGGCTGTGAAGAACGGCACTCAGCTGCCCGACACCCAGAAATCGCTTGTCGCGCCGTGGGATTTCTGTGGCTTCCAAGGGTCGAAACCATGGAGGGTGGATAGGTTCAATGGAGAATTTATATTTATAGCAATGACTGGCCTGACTGGCACTGACTATAGTCCTTAAACTTTGGAAAAATCCAAGGTTTCCGATCTTGATTTTCCCTGAAACCAGTCCATTGAGAGATATCCCCAAAATTCCATGGTGATGATCATTTTCCCCCGTTAAAACGATTTTAAAAGGATCAATTCTTTGGGTTTGGGACCCTTATTTTTAGACAACGCCACATGATTAAACAATGACGTTAACCAGAAATAGGTGCTACAGATGTGATGCAGACATGAGATAGATAGGTCGGAAAACTCTTACTGTACAATCTTCGCCAATGTGTCCGTGTCAGGTGTCTATTCTTCTTATTGTTATGACTACAGTAGTATTACGGCCAGGCGCTGTGTGTTGCCCGGAAAGTTCAAATGGCGTTTAAGCATTATCCTTCAGCATGCTCAAACACCTGCGCAGGGCCAGTGTCTTGAGATTTCCCAGACGACGAACCCTGAACCCTAAACCCTAAAGCCCTAAAACCTAAAACCTTAAACCCTAAACCGTAAGACCTAAACCCTGAAAACTTTGAATCCTAAACCAGAAAATATATGAACATATGCAGTATTCTGCAATCTCTCCTATCATATTCATTCATATTCGACAACACGACATCCTCAATGTTAATGTCTGGGCAACACACGGCGTCTGTGGGTAGTATTACTGCTAATTTACATTACTATTATTATTATTACTATTATCGGTTTTTATGGTTGCTATTTGTCATTGCTGTTATACTGTAATTATTCGAAGGAAGTTTAGAAGTCAAATGGACAGGTGCAGCAACAGTTGTGAGAATTGGCAGAGAAGAGAGAGAGAGAGAGAGTAAGCAGAAAGAAGATCAAAGCGCGCGAAAAGGTAGAAAAGTCGCGAAACATTTTGTTTTCCATGTTTTTCCAATGTTTTGCTGGCTCCGGACGATCGAAAAGTAGGCTCGCTAAAGCACCCGCGGGCGGGTGCGGAGCTATGCGAGAGATCAAAAATTGCACGCGGCTGTGGCGTGAAGCACATCGCGGAGTCAAAATGTAAACGTCGGAGCTCTTGGAAGTTGTGTTGCTTGAAAAGCGCGCGTGGCTGTGGTGCGAAGCGCGTTTCGAAGTCAAACTTTCAAAAGCACTTCTGTCAGGGTCCGAGCGCTCTTGGAAGTTGAGCTGTTGAAAAAGTGCGCGCGGCTTTTGCGCGAAGCACATTTCGGAGTCAAAATGTCAAAAGCACTGCAGTCCTGGAGCACTCTTGTCAGTTGTGTTGCTCAAAAAGTGCACGTGGTTGTGGCGCCAAGTGCATTTCCAAGTCAACACGTTAAAAGCACATTAGGTTCAGAGCGCTTTTGGAAGTTCAGCTGTTCAAAAAGTGCCCGTGGCTGTGGCGCGAAGCACATGTCCAAGTCAAAATGGCAAAAGCGCCACATGTTCGCACTGCTTTTGGACATTCACCCGCTTTCTTTCCTGGCAGTGGATTCTGCACCTTGGCAAAAGCCAGCTAAACGTGAGGGTTTTGCAGCAGTTTCAAACATGCATTTCGCATGGCAGGCGCGGTACAAGAGACATCTCCATCAGACTTTTCTGAGATGGACAGCTTTTGATTAATTAGATGATTTCAGCGTGACAAGTGCAGGATTTCGTGTGACCGTGTGTCACTTTTTCGTGGCACGTGCCGTACTTTTGACGCATGAGCGCTAAAAATGACAAAACACATTGGTACGAGGGCGTCAGCTCTGCACCCAACTTGAACTTTTCATTTTGAAGGAAGTGTAGCAGAACTGCTTCGTTTTTGATGTTGTCAATTTCGAATTTTTTAGGACGCCTTGCAGAGTTTCTTCGTTTGGACCTGTGAGCTTTTCATTTTTGAGGAAATCTCGCAGACTTGCTTCGTTTCGGACCTGTAAAACAGATACATAGGTAGAGAGATGGAGAGAGATAGGGGCAGATAGGGAGACAGAAAAAAAGAGAGACAGAAAAAAACGAGATACAGAGATAGAGAGAGATCTACTGAGAGACAGAACAATGGATAGAGTCGGATAGAGAATTAGATACTGTAGAAAGTGTAGTGAGAGAGAAAGAGAGATAGATTGATAGATTAATCCCTTCCTCCTAATACTAAACGTCCTCCCCTATTACTAAACACGGCAGGTAGTTTTTAGTATTAGGGGGGTATGTAGTATTAGGGAACCCTATTAATAAAATTAAACCCTTAATAATAAAAACTATTTTTTCCGATCTCAAAATCAATTAAATTTCTTTATACCAGTAGTACCGCACAAGGCGGTGGCGGAAGTTTCAAAAATAGGAAACCTGTAGGAGAGGTTGGTTGTTGTGAATCAGGGATGGCAGAGCGAAGCGACTGATGGACCGAAAGGTGCTTGATCTCTCTCACTCTTTCTCTCGCTTTCTCTGACTATCTACCTACCTACCTACCAATCTATCTATCTATCTATGTATCTGTCTGTCTATCGATCTATCTATTTCTCTATCTGTCTGTCTGTCCATCTATCTATGTATCTATCTATGTGTCTATCTATCTATCGACCTATCTATGTGTTTATCTATCCATCTATCTATCTATCGATCTATCTATCGCTCTGTCTCTCTACCTATCTCTCTATGTATCTATCTATCTCTCCATGTATCGATCTTTGCACCTATCGATGTATCTGTGTATCTATCTATCTATCTGTCTGTCTGTCTGTCTGTCTGTCTATCGATCTGTCTGCCTTTCTGTCTGTCTATCTGTCTAGCCATCTATCTATCTATCTCATCTACCCAGCTGGCCTCTCTCTCTGTCTCTCTCTCTCTCTCTCTCTTTCATCCAAAAATTGGATTTCGAAGCTTCCCCCTAATATTAAATTAAAACCCTTAATAATAAAAACTACTTTTTCCGATCTCAAAATCAATTAAATTTCTTTATATCACGCGATTAAAATATTGCCAAAAATTGGATTTCGAAGCTTCCCCCTAATACTAAATTAAAACCCTTAATAATAAAAACTATTTTTTCCGATCTCAAAATCAATTAGATTTCTTTATATCACGCGATTAAAATATTGCCAAAAATTGGATTTCGAAGCTTCCCCTTAATATTAAATTAAAACCCTTAATAGTAAAAACTATTTTTTCCGATCTCAAAATCAATTAAATTTCTTTATATAACGCGATTAAAATATTGCCAAAAATTGGATTTCGAAGCTTCCCCCCAATACTAAATTAAAAACCTTAATATTAAAAATTTAAAAAATCGGACGGACCCTAATACTAAACACCCCGGGGTGAACTAGTTTTGAGTATTAGGGGGACGTTTAGTATTAGGAGGAAGGGATTAGAATCATTAGATAGATTAGATAGATTAGGTTAGATTAGATTAGATTAGATTAGATAGATAGATAGATAGTTACATAGATTAGATAGATAGATTAGATAGATAGATGAGATAGATAGATTAGATAGATAGATGAGACAGATAGATTAGATAGATAGATTAGATAGATTAGATTAGATTAGATTAGATGAGATTAGATGAGATTAGATGAGATTAGATTAGATGAGATTAGATTAGATTAGAGAGAGGCTTCCTTTAGAGAAATAGAGAAATAGAGCCGAGAGATCGAGAGCTCGAGAGAAATAGAGGCTAGAGAGAGAGAGAGATAGAGAGAGAGAGAGAGAGATAGAGAGATAGAGAGATAGAGAGAGAGAGAGAGCGAGAGAGAGAGAGAGAGAGCCAGAAGCCAGAGAGAGAGTCAGAACCTTAATAAGTTCCGCCTTCCGTGCATCACAACAACTCACCTCTCCTTTATGTTTACTATATTGAAACTTCTGACACGGCCTTTTGCGGCGCTATATCTTGGTATCATTCGTGCTATGAGTAATGCCTGTCATTATGGAGATTACCATCATCATTATTCTTACTAAAATTGTCATGATTATCATTATTTTTTATTGTTACTGTATCAGTGTATCAGTATGTATCCTTATTGTTTTCATTATTGTTGTCATTATTGTTACTGTCATTAACAACATGTTTTTTGGTTCGTTGTTGTGGTAGGCTTGAAAAACTTCACATCCAACATGCCATTTGGTTTTGAAGGCCCGGCAGATAATGAATATGCAGAAATGGCCCAGAACTCAGTTGCCGCAGTTCATTCAAAGTGACGATGTGCAAACACCTTTGCATTGCACAAGGGTATACACTTGTGCTGCTAACACCGACACGCAGGCATGCATGCGCACTGGTTCCCGTTTTTAGTGACCTTGAGGTTGCCCTGCAGTGATAGTGTGGTAAGTTGGCTCCACAGTTGAAAGCCAATGATCCTGCGTTTCACCTGCCATCCCAGCTATCCTTTCACGCACATAAAACATATACAAACCACCCAAAAAGTAGCGATACATCCTCCGTTCCATCGGCAGACCGGTTTCACCTCTGGAGTTTGTGCGAAATCACTGTGCTCAGCACAAGCAGACAAACAAGCATCCAGGGATCGAAAAGATGGGAATGTCACGCCGTCAGCGATTTTCTCTTGTGAAGAATTGTTGCCAATGCATTGTGATCAAGGTGCACATCATAAGTGGACCACAAGATTCAAACATTTTGCGAGACATTTCCAAACCCTGTCGATTCTTTTGCCTCAAGCAGAACAGACTTTACCCAAAAGGGATTTAAATCGAAGAGCTTTGATCATCGAAGATCATGTCTTCCGGACGTGTGGATGCCGCACGTGGTGCAAAGCAATTCCCTGGTTTAGCCATTACTGTTCCTGAGGAAGAACCCGCCACAGCCTCAGTTCGCCCTTTGTGTGAAAAGAACTGTTTGATTTCTGGTTTAAATGGTTTAAATGCAAAGATCTTCAATGTGTTTGTATTGTGAATTGTCAACGCACTGCAGACCCGAACTCCCGAACGGTAAGGATTTGAATCTTTATCCTCCCGAAGCTGTACAAGTCCGGAACACCTTCATTCATGTGGCAAGCCCACTCTCCGAAGATGTTTGGAACTCCCGGGCAGCCGTGTCATGTCCAGCTTCTCAAATCGGTGTACTCCACAAGGC
>CAMXCT020005079.1:166821-314321 GCA_947184155.2 Cladocopium goreaui | reverse complement strand
TGAGGGCTTGCGCATGAGCAACAGAGAGGCCAGGTCCGAAGGACCCAGGACCGGCAGCTGCTTTTCGCTTTTGGCCTTTTCAGAAGACGCCAGGTCCGAAGGACCGACTGCACCCTGGCCACGGTGGATCACAACATCCCGACTTCAAGCAGGAAGGACTTTAAGGCTGGGACCATGGGATCATGGGATCATGGGATGGGAAGATCCTGACATTTTCCCCGGCCGGGGGTATAAGTTTCAAAGCGATTTCTGCCAGCTGCGCATGGTTGGAAGGATACCAAGAGCTTCATTGAAGAGGCAGACTCCAGAACGCAGGCTTTGCGCTGATTTTTGTTTCAGTGCCGTCAGTGCCTCATTTTCTGCGGGTCACTGTGCTTTTCTGCCAGTGTCCCGTGGTAGGTTGTTACCTTGGAAGACAATGTCCAGGAATTTGGTCGACTTCCCAGACGGTGAGAGTATCGGCAGTCGACAGTGATGACAGCCTGGATGACGAAACGCCAGGTCTGACCTATTTTGGGATGGAGGACAAACGCCAGGGGATTGTGCATGTGATTGGTCCCGAGCAGGCCCGAGGCGCTGGCTGATGCTGGCCCAACTTTGGTCCGCAAACTGCATAAACTGCATTTACTGCACTGATATTTTATCAAGTTGGAGTTGTTTTGGACCTTAGATCAAGTGAACACACAGGATTTCGAGCAACAGTGGCGCTTTCAAGATTGCAACAAGCACTTGGAATGACCTGACCACACATGCGACACGAGACACTTTTACGAGTCCTGAGATACTGTCACCCAAGGGTCCGTTGTCTCCATTATCATGTCGCGATTATTGTTAGGCTTTGTTGTGGCCAGGTTGCTCCCAATGGCCCAATGCGACCCATCACCCCAACATGTTTCACGAATGGTTCATGCCTCAAAGGCCCCAGGATGGTACACACATCTCCAGAGCTTGATGCATTGTGTGGATTGACAGTGACAGGGCTTCACTCTTCCGGGAACCACAGTGGTTTGTCGGATGCTTGGAAACAGCATGAAACATAAGTCTATGAGGAGGGGAACCAATTGTCTTTTTCAAAAACTGGATGGGGTACACCCCCTAAACTCAACATGCAACTGCCAATTTTCGGGGTTCCATATTGAATTTTGGTAGGTCCAAGGGTCCAAGTTTCGCTTCCTGAGAGAGTACCGTCAGGTGGCGACAGCCACACGTCAACCCATGGTGCTTTCGGAGCATTGGCATTTGGCTCCAAGCTTAGCAACGGCCAGTGCTCCCATATCTCCCATGTTAGTTGCTGGTTGTATAGTGGTATCAACGGGTGGAAATGAGGATGTTGACCATCAAAATAAGGGGATACAGATAGAATCAAAAGGGATCTTGAATCTTAACATATCTGAACCCATAAAGCATTTTTTGATGGATAGTTACTGAGGCGAGATGAGCTGGTTTATACATTTGGGACTAGTTTCTTCTGAGTAAACCAGATGTTTCATCTATGTGAGGCATTGGAACATCAGAAGTTGAGCATGTGCTCGCGACGCAGACACTGTTTCAGCCTTGGACAATCTTGGACACTACTTCCAAAGACTTCAGTGAGGTGCTCATGAGGTGGCACCAAAACACCCGCTGTTTCTGGATGTGTTTGGTTCGTATTGAGGCTCATGAAGAAAGCAAAAAATATGCCAGGAGCCTCCAGACTTTGCAAGCTGCGGTAAACCCAATGCCATAAACCATCCCCGACATCACTATATCACTACTGATATCACTACTGATATCACCATAAATGATATAAATGGGTGGTGTAAACATGTATAAACATGTATAAACCATGCCCAGATGGTAGGTTTATTCTTGGGTTGCCCACATTACTTGAATTCCTCCAGTTGTTGACCTCTGTCACCTGAGGCGGATCAAGGTGTCTGGGAAGCTGACCGAGGGAGTCACTTCCAAGGAATGCTTGGCCGCACCATAGACACAGCAAATTAAATACGATGGAACCTCCATTTGGGTATGGATCAATACCTATTAATACCATTTTAGTGGGATGAACATCCATTTACCAGCTATTTTGATGTTCAGCAGGGGTACAAGGTTTTGACACACTGCCATTTTGGGCTGCTCAATTGAGGCTTTCCTGATGACGTTTCCGTTTCCCCATGTTGCTGGTGAATTCTGGCTTTCCCATGCTTTCCCAAGGTTTCTTGCAGTTTTTCCCATTTTTTCCCCCGATTTTTCACCCAACCATTCCACAGTCGACTTGTAGGACGTCATCCTGCACATCATCGGCATCATCGGCACAGCGGGTGGCACCGGATGCGTCGTGGAATTTTGCTGCCCGTCTGCGCTATGCCTCAAGATGCCAAGAAACCAACACATGAATCAAAGTCTAAGAAATCTCGTTGACACTGGCTTGCACAACTCAATAATCTCAATATATTAAATTTGAAATATAAGAAAATATAAGTATGTATTATATATCTGTATTTATATATACACATGTATGTTCAATTCATTGCTATATATACTTATCATTTATGATTATGTGTGTGTTTGTGTGCTAGGCCCTTCTTTCGCTGAATTGTAAATGCCAGGGCATGATTTGTTCTTGTTACACTTTTGACATGACACGAGGCGGAGACGTGTTTGAGAACATGTCTATGGAGGCACTCCTGTTTTTTCCGCATTTTTTCGCGCGCTTATCATCTATTCCGATACGATCATTGTTTACCCCATTCCATCCATTGGATTATCATCATTTTTCCTTCCGCGGATAGCCATTCTGCATCATTCTGCATCATTCTGCATCATTCTGCATCATTCCTGACACACCCATTTGGTCAGTATCTAGATGTAGTAACTAACCATATCCAGATATACTAGCCATTTTCAGATTACTTTCCGCACCCCCCACGGCGGACGCTGGGATAACTTCCAGGCCCGGATGTCCGTGTGCAACATGACCATTGAGGCCGGCGCCAGGTGCGCCTTTGACGGTCACAGCGTTTGGTCCTGGACGGATGATGAAAAATTTGGATGGCACTTGAGGGCTGGAATGGTCGCTCCAGATGAGATCACATTCAACTACCTGAAAGGAAGGCGCGTTTTGATGAATCCCAGAAACATCGATTTGGACAAAACACATCAAAACACATGGCTTCATCAATGGTTTATCATCATTACCCCACTATACCGTGACTATACCCCACTATTAAGATGGCCATTTGGGGGCGTATAGTTACAGTATACTAACCATTTTCAGACACACACCGTATCATATTTGGAATATTCAGACATTTTTGATGTCCGACTTTCTCACTGCTTTGCTGGCAGGCCTTTGTGCCCAAAAGGGAAGGAGTGGGACAAGGCCGAAGAATTCTGAATCACTCCATTCCTCGGCAAATGGATTGTGAAACAGGCCGTGGAATATTGGAAAAGCCTGCGAACCGACAAGGGAGCGAAGTGAGCCTGCCTAACCTCTTCCTTTGTTGAAATTGACAGACTTGCAGGATGACTACTACATGCACAGTTGTACAAGGTGAAAGATGATGGAATATGATGAGGGATAATGCCATTTAAATTTGATGAAGTGTGTTCGATTTGTCTGCGCAGACCCGAGGTTTGACAAGGACATTTACATCGACGCTGCTGACATCGCTCCAACAGTCGCCGGAACGCAATTCGTATCACAGTTGGATGAAATAAACCTCCAAGTTCTTCACCATTCCTTCAAGATTGCAGAGGGTCTTCTTTTGATAACTACTAGTATGCTATAGTATGTTGTATTATGTTGTAGTATGTTATAGTTATAGCCATTACACAATGGGGAACCGTTGAACCAGCCCAGATTTCCCTAGACTCACGAGATCTCACGAGGATGCAGAACATCCACCATCCTCTGCTCCTCAGGTCACCTGGGGAACCAGCCCAGAAGATGTGATCCCCATCACTGGGACTGTGCCAGACCCCAGCGAGGCGGGTGCAGCGGGTGCAGCGGGTGCAGTGAAGTTGGGATAGAAAGGTTGGAATCTACTGAGATTTTTTACCCCAAACAAATCTATAAATATGATATACTATGATGAACTATGGTCATGTATCACTCCTAAAATATGTGTATCCTAAAATTTGACCATCCCACATAACATGGACCCCGGCATGAGTTGGGGGTTGGAAGAGTCCTTCTAAAAGATGGGTGATCCGCAGGGTCATTGGGTCTTCATTTGCGCCAGAGTAATCAAGAAAGATGAACACCTTTGGTGTCCGTTGGCACAGGCAACAGATGAGACAAAAAGGACTGCTTCACTAAGATGTCTTTCTTATCCATGCACCAATATTTCTATTTGTTTACTGTAGCAAGTATTTGGTTGGGCTTTTGTGGTTGGTTTCTACCATTACTGTGGTTTCGAACAACCTCTTCTTGCAGGACTGGTATGGCGAGGGCCCTTCAGTACATGGGTTCCGTGCATAGCATTACAGGATTTGTCCGAAGTTTTTTCTTATTTACAGCTTGCATTTGGAGTAAGATTTAAGAGCTTTTACCCAACTAGACTTGACACTATTGAATCCAACCAGCCTTTTTTATTTAAGCAAGCTTTGGCTCCAAAGCTCATTTCTGCAGGTCATCAACTGTACAGGTTTTCAGTTTGGGAGGAGGTTGCTCATGAGAGATTTTGATAGCACATGATAGCACCTTCAAAAAATCTGGCACCCTTGAGGTCTAGAGCCCGGTACAAAGATGCAGGACATCTCCATTCAGAAGGCTGGTAAAGTCAGATGGACGACATAGTGTGTTCATCCATCGATCTTCACAAAACCAGTATGGACAGACTTTGAAACGCAATGTTGAAATGGACCAGGGGTGACACTTGGTGACACCTGGTGACACATGGTGACACTTGGTCCTGCTTACCTTGCGTTTAAAAACCTGTATGGTAGCCGGTCATGAGCAAACAGCCGTCACTCCCCGGAGGTGTTTATTGGATCCTGCACAAACAGCCGAATCGAGGACATGCGACACGACCTCAGCACTGAACTCGCCGGACTCGCCGGACTCGCGATGAAATGTGGAGCTTTCAAGATCGAAGCATCTCCAGGCAGTGTCGCCTCGGTGGTCAAGGGAAAGAAGGTTGGAGATGGTTGGAGCACTGGAGCATCGTTCTTGTTATAAGAATGAACAAGTAGCCACTCAGTAGCAAGAGAGAGAACATGATAGAAAACTAGAATAAACTAGACATCTGGTAAATTCTGCTAACATAAATACGTGTCTTCCGATTCTTCTAACAAAAAAACACAATCTTTTGTTTTCCACCTTCTCTTGGTCAAAAGCACAAAGGACCCCAAATCTTGGTTCTAGCATTCATATGATTCATTGATGCATGAGCATCCATTGCTTCCATGTTCTTTTGGTTGCTTTTCTAGGATGAGAGCCCATAGATCATTGCGGTGCTGTGTAGCATTACGTGTTTGCCATCAGCTTGTCTATTTTGCTCAGAAAGAGATGCAAGATCATGCAAGTCTCACTTTCTTAGTTCACACTTGTAGACAATATCGCCAATGTGAATAGAGTGGGCAGACCAGCAGGCAAATCGACTATTCGAAAAGCAAGGCAGTAAAAAGAAGCAGAATCAGTTGGGATCGGATCAGAAGACCGTTCTCCTTTTGGAACGAATCCAATGAAGAGCTACAGCTACTGTACAGTAAAACAGCAGTTTTCTCTGCGGAGACATGAGCACATGTTGATGCTGGAATCTTGGCTTAGCGTTCGGATTTGATCGTCCGACACCCAGCATTGTTGTCCAGATATGTCCAGATGTCGAGGGCAGCACATTGACAAGCTTGGTCTGAATAATCCCATCCTAATATCAGCTGTAAACCTCTGAAAACCATGGTTTAGCCTAGTGATCTCTGAATTTTGAGATCCTTATTGGTGGTATTCAATACTAGGGGGACACGCCTTTCCCACAGATGTGCAAGATTTGTGGCCTTCCTCCACCTGGCTGGGTATGAAACAGTTGATGCTCTTGGAAGCCCAGGACTACAAATACATCTAAGGAAACAGACAACCATGATATGATATGTATACATTATTATGCACATAGTATATAATAGTATATATGTGTACATATTATGAATGATATGAATGTATATTCTGAAAAGATTCAGAGATTCTATGATTCCATATGATTCCATTTTCAGCTGTCCGAATTGGACATTTTTAAACACGGCCTTAACACGGCCTTTGTAAAATCGGCACCAAGGTGATGAACGTGGAAAGTTTCCGGTTGAAGGATCCCTTGGAATGGACCGTCGGCGAGGTGGGCGACTTCCTCGCTTCGATTCTGCAAGGGGACCTGGGTACAACATGGTACAACGGTACAACGGACCTGGGTACAACGGTGCAACCAATAACCTGTTATGGTTATGTTATGTGGATGACAACCACTTATTAGACTTATTAGTTACTAGTATGTTGCAACCATGTCTAGTTATTTACAGTTGGCACTGGATGTTATGTTGCAACTGTTGCAACATAAATCATGCCAAAAACCATGAAAAAAACAACACCTGGAGATGATATGACACCACCAGACTCCGATACCAAGGTTGACAAACTGTTTTCGTTCCCTGATTTTCCCCAAACTGTTGCCACTAAGTCCTGGACAGCCATGCCTGGACTATTTCCGGCACACTTCTGGCTATGCTTGGGGGCCCAAGGATCCCAAGGATCTCAAGGGTCGAGGGGGCTGGCGCCAGGTTCCATGATTCCATGGCTGGAAAATCGTCCATGGCTGCTCCGATGAGTTTCGAAAAGCTCCATTTTAAATGGTACGTAGACCCAATTACTGTAAGACGATTGTTTTAAATTTTAAATGATTGGACACTTTTTTAATCGGCTCCATCTTCAAATTTATCTGATTTCCCAGGCATGTTTGATCTTAGGGTAGACAGACCAGGTTCTTTGCTCCTTGGAGAAGGAGGACCTGCGCAAGCAGACCAAGAATGATGAGGCCGTGAACGCCGTGAACAGACAAGCTTTGGGTCTAAAAATTGTAAGTAGACCCAATTTTTAGAATCTATGAAACCTTGTGAAGATATTAATGATAAACCATCATAAATCATGGGATATGTTTTAGATGCCCATGGCAATATGGCAATGCCATGGTACCCTAGTCAGACAAACCCGTTCAGGCCACGAACGTCATCTGGATGGAATTGGCCAGCAGAAGGAAGGGAGCATCACCGGCCCTTACCTCAGTGACTCAGGACAGTTTCCTGCTGAAAATACGCTTGGCTTTTTCAATTCATAGGGGAAAACCCTGTTTAATTATTTTAGTTGCATATGAACAAACTCATCTCTATCAGGTCTATTCTAAGTGTGTACTAGTCCTAAAGCATGTCCAATCTACCAGTGGTTCACTATTTCAAAAAAAATCAAAACATGGACTCCTGAGGAGATTTTCAATGACCACTATATATATATAATCAAGGAAAACAAACAAGGTGAATCATTATATTCCCCATGTTCACATGGCTATTAATGGATACGCACACACACACCATTTTTGGACAAACCCACATAACCTGAATTCCTGAGATTTCGGAGTTGACTTCAGGTGCGAGCCGCTGGTGGCAACAAGGCAGGGTTTCTCAGATGCTTCATCATTTCGAGCCCCAAAGTAATTCCTCCAAATGCAGGTACTATGTAGTGAAGGGAAATGATGGTTACCTAATCCTGATCGCATTGAACGATTTTGACATGAGTGAGGAAAGGGAGTGGATTTTGATATGTGTCAAATGCAAAGTACCTGAATCTATCTTGACTTGGGTGGCGCGGCGAGCGCCCCATATTTTAGCTAAGCCACTTCATGAAGGATCCTTTTCGCGGCATCGTCTTGAACATTTAGGGGACCCCTGATGGTTAATCATTAATAAATTTAATCATTATTTTCCGGATTAAGATGGCTATAAAATATCGCATGTATTCACATGTGGGGTAACACACCCGGGTCCTGTTCCCCTGCTCCAGAGCCACAATTTTGGAAGGCGCTAGTTCAACGGGGAGGCCTCGATCCTCGCTTGGCGCCGAGCATCGGGAGGAAGAAGCATTTTCGAGTGAACATCGCAAAAGAATAGAACAGCTCAATGAGTCAATATTCTGAAATGGCACCTGCAACAGCAGTCCCATATCTGAATATATATCTGAATATATATCCCTATGGATCCAAGTACCTTCTTAGGAAGTGTTTGGGGTATGATTTGGGGGGTTAAGTACCTTTTCAGGAGGTGTTTGGATCCATAGGGAATATATATATATATATAGGCTACGAGTCGAAATGTAAAGCCCCGATCCATACCCTGAACCCACAGGCCGATCCATACCCCCGATCCATACCCGTCCATACCAAAACGCAGGTGATCCAGACCGATCCGTACGTTTGGAACACCGCTGGCCGATCCATACCCGAATTTTGACCCAACCCCCTATATATATGATATAAAGATAATATATCAATTATATAATATATATAAATGATATATCAATGATATAGCAGTGATATATTATAGGATATATCAATTTATTTGTTTCTATGATATTATATATATAATAATATATTATATGATATCCATGATATACTATATTATATCCATGATATACTATATGATATCCATGATACATAATCACCTTAAGAATGAAACACTGTGAAGTCTCCGCTCTAAGGTAGCACGCTGACTCTCTATGTGAAGGCTCCACGGCAGGGAGCGGCTTTGGAGCTAGAGATGCTTCCGTTGGACACCATCGCTTTCTTGAAGGCGCGATGATGTTACCCTCTGGTACCCTCTGGTTATTTAACATAGCCATGGAAAATGGATGAACATGGACCATTTAGTTCGATGATGTATGATGATTTACCTATTAAACATGGTCATCTTCCATAGCTATGTTAAACAACCATAGGGTAAACATAAGGGCATCATTTTAGTAAAGCAATGCCAGCAACCACCCAGATTTTGATGGCTCCCATTTATGGTAACATTGGGATGGTAAACGTGGCATGATATGGGATGATATGGGACTAATATGGGATATGGGATACATAATATGGAATAATATGGCAACATGGGATGATATGGAATAATATTCATATGGGATCTACATGATCTACCAACAACTACTGTAGTTTTTTTTGGGGTTTCATCAAACATGGCTACCTGGATCTACCTGGAAATCCCCGAAGGACCTGATGTACCCAACCTGGTTATGACTAACATAGCCATGGTATAGATGGCCCTAATCGAAATAGATGGTTTACCTATTAATAGCATGGTGATTTTCCATGGCGAACTGTTAAATAACCAGATGGTATATTAATATTGTGTGATAAATGTGATAGATTCATATAATATTATTATACGATCAATATTGTTTCACAAAATTTGATGATAAACAAACAGATATTTCATGATATTTGTTTGCCGCAATGAATGTCAAAACGTTCCGTGGAGAGCATGGTGACATGAAATGCACAGAGAAAGACAGAGATCGTCGTGGAATAGTGAACGAAACATTGCGGACACAGATGATACTGGCTTGCTCCTGAGTTGCAAACAGCAGAAGCAACACAGACATCCGGTCCTGCACAGTGAATTGATAAGTTTTCAGGCTATCCTTTTGCTGTTGGGTAGCGGTTGGCGGGTCGGCTGGTTGGTGGTTTGCTGTATCCAGCAGAAATAGTTTGAAGCCAGTGCTAGCAACACTGGGACTGAGATGGACTGGGATACACTACATTTTTGGATATGTTTGGCTACGTTTTGTCATATTTTCCGCCTTACCATTTGTTACTGTAATTTAAATATAACATAGCTATGGGAAATCACCATTTTTAGGAGGCAAATCATCCATTTCTATGGGCCAGTTTCCGTGAAATTCCCAGCAACCGTCCATGTTCTCCAGGCGCAGATTGAAGTCCACGAGGGCACACCACCAGACAGCCAGCGGCTTGTGTTTCGAGGGAGCACCATGCAGGACGGGGCCGAGGGGTCACCGAGGGGTCACCGAGGGGTCACCATGGTGTGAAAGTGGAGGATATGCAAAGTTTGCTCAACTTTTAGCGGGAAAATGATGATCAACCATGGGATTGCACGGGGCACGGGGGCTACCTGCCCAGACAAACCCACACTGGCAATGCATCGTGGAGGACGACCGATCTTTGACGTCCTACGGGTCTGGCAGTTAGTTTGTCGTGCAAGTCGTGCAAGCGTGAGACGACAGATCTCAGCACATGTCAGCACTAGCTTTGAGATTGATCTGGAAGGCTCCAACATGGAGACTCTGTTTTGCTGATCCCTACTCTTCGAGACAAGGCCCATTTGCTGCAAAAAATAGAGCTGGGTTTGTCAGTTTGTCATGCTTTGTCTCAGAATTATATTACAACCTCCATCATTTTGTGGGTTCTCGTAAACTTTTCGCATCCTTTATTTAGCCATTGAAGTTGCCATGGTTTTTCTCAGCGGCCTCCAGGTGGCACAAAGACGTGCCGTCTTTGCTCCACGGGGGTTACTATCACTGCCGGGCAGCAAGGCACCGCATGGGCGGGGAGCTGCCCCTGGGTACATATCTAGTCTATGTCTATACAGTCTATACATATCACGCTGTAAACAATTGTAAACACATATTTATCAGAAATGGCTTGTGATCAAGAAAACGCTAAGGTTCTTGGCTCACAACAAGCCCGTACAATCCTGTAGACAGTGTGACAGATATCCCAGAAACATATTCCCCAATATTCTCTACAATTAAACACATCTCCAAATATATCTCCAATATATCCCCGCTTAGATGTCTCCATTTGGCTTCAAGGCGTGGTCACCTTCTTCAAGAAGTCCCTTCTTGCCTGTGCTGTTTAGCGATGTCAACGGCTCGGCGACGGGTTTCCCACGTCGGAAACCACATGAGATGCAGTGCGATATGCAGTTTTTTGTACATGGTGAACTTTCTGGCCACTTTAGAAGTTGTACCCTCTGGTAATGACTAACATAGCTATTGAAAATGGCCATTTATAGTGAGTTTTCCCATTAAAAATGGTGATTTCCCATAGTTATGTTAGTTTACCAGAGGGTACTTTGCGATTCCAATAGGATTTTCCATGGGATTTTCCATGGGATTTCTGCCTCAGGTCTCTCGCAACTTCCCCATCAGCATGGAGTTCTCCGCCGTCGCCGATTGCGAGGCGCGGCCGTGCTCCCCACGGCTTGTGCCGTTGTGCCGTGGCCCACCGTTGCCTCGTTGCCGGCGAGAGCCCGAGGCCTTTGCCGAAGCGGCGCGGTATGTCCAAAGCTCGGAGCCGACTCGGAGCCGACTCGGAGCCGACTCGGTTTCCCCAAGAAATTGGGGGAAAACACTCCATTCATCTCCATTCCATGTCATTCCTCTGGTGAATCATGATTTTCCGAGTCAAGAACCGTGCGTAGACTCTTCAGCATTTTTGGAAAAAAAAGCATGAGTTGGCACCTCCGGCAATCAAACATAGCAATTGAACTGAACATCCATTAAAATCCCATAAAATCCCCTTATATTCTCCTGATAGATGGAGGATTTAATGCGCCAACTCATGTCAATGTCTACTGATGAATAGTCATGTATACCCTCCTGTGATAAAACGTGGCAATGGAAAATCCATGAAAATCCACCATTGATAGTTGACTTTCTACCATTTTCCTATGATATAATCAGGTTTTAGTTGGAAACTCATAGAAAATCCCCGCACCATGGCACTGAGGCTCCGCCATGGCTGGAAATTCTGCCTGAGTCTTGTGAAGTACCGCAGTGATTTCCCCGCGGCTTCAAATATCAGGAAGCATAAATTAAATAAATTCATTGGCTTCGGATATCAAATAACTTGCCATAACTTGCCTACATGTTTTTTTTTTACCAGAGAAAACATGGCACCAGATCATCCGACAAGTCGAGGATACTTGAGGATGATCTTCAGATATTTTTTGTGGTGGAACAAAATTACATCTCCCAGGTATCAATCCGAAAGTCACAAAATAGGGGAACAGTCCAACAAATCGCCCAAATATCAAGGAAGAGTCGCGAAAATGCCTGCGAATCTGTCTCGCTTGTGCCTGCGCGACCGAATGCCTTTCAGTTAGCAACTGCAGAAGCACCATGCAATTTGCCGCAGTGACAGACTAGTAGAACATACATGATGTGATAGCACAAGCATCATGTCATTGCACACTTATATCAAGACAGAATATGACAGAATAGTATAATGACTTTCTTGCCCCAGGTCCCATGCCCCCATGTCCCCATGTCCCCAAGTCAAACCCTAAATACGGTAGTGTCTTGATGGTCAAAAGCCATGTTCACCGGTTTTTCAGTGAGACACTTTGAAGCCGGCGCTTGCGTCGTAAGGCCTGGTGGTCCTGGAAGACCGCCCGCAGATGTCAGCAGCCCAGAAATGGGGATAGAATCCAGAAATATGATGATTTTGATGGTTGGTTTATGTTGGTTTATGGTTGGTTTATTGGTTGGTTTATGGCTGAATATGATATATTATGAATTATTATGATATGGGATGTGATGGTCCGATTGGCTGATTCCAAGTGTTTTTTTTCTCAGAATTGTAATCCAACATGGCAGCCATCTCTCGCAAGGTGAAATGCCGGTTGGATCCAGACCACGGTGCAGTTTGTCTTGAGGCGCATTGGAATTTCCACCTTTTTCAGATGTCAAAACCCATGGGCCATGGGATACTTGGAGGAATTGCTATCCATAAATCCCAGGCTCCCAGCAATTTTTGGATGAAAACCAGTCGTGGCTGCGGCTTTGGCCCTGCAGTGTTAAAAATGGGTCGATGCTTCAGGCAACCAGCGGCCGTGGCGGCTTTGTGCCCAATTCAACGTATCAGGCAAAGCACGGGAGCCAAAGCTTGTTGCAGTTCCTTTCCAGGCGTTTTTCTGTACTCGTAGAAACAAAAAGTCAAATTTTCTTCGGAATTTGAGGAACCTGGAAAAATCAGGTGCAGGTCATTTTGGTTCTTCAACCAAACATCATTGGATACACCATCCCGGAATGTCATTTGACAACCATTTTTGGATAACCCATAATAATTATATCATATATATATAATATATATATACATATCATAATATATATATATACACATCATAATATATATATATATATCATAATACATATATATATATACATATATATATTATCAATATATCTTAGTATACCATCATGAAATTTGACCCATCCAATGTCGTTTGCCAAGTCGAACGCTAGGCGGTGGCCCACTTTGGGGGTCGCGGAGGGCAAGTCCAGGCGACACATTTTGGGCGCAGCCTAAATCTGTAGAATTGCTATCAATATCAGTATCAATTAATACACATGTAAGAATACTTAGAATATATTAGAATAGATATACTCTCTCTCTCTATAAATATATATATATATAATAATATATATACATGATATATCTATGTATGAATACATGTAAGATATATTATGATAATTCAATATGTTATGATATATTACATGAGCCGCGTGTTCTAATATCCTTCAAGCTAAGCTGCTTGCCATGAATGATTGACCTTCTGTGGCACTTTGACCGCTACATTTGCGGAGGGTAAGACATCTAAACAAGTGCAGTTAGCGGACAGTGACACTTTTCCAAATGAGAGTGAAGGAAATAGAACTTTGTTACTGCGTAGATTCACCTCGGCCCAGCAGAACTCGTTCACAGAACGTTATCTTTCCAAATGGATATGGGTCAAAATTTAACACCTGGGGGACCACAGAATTTTTTAGTCTATTTCTACGACCATCCAGTTATTGGGGTACCATATTTTTGACCCATACTCAAATATAAACATGCTATTAACATGCTTGGAAACTACTTGAATCTCCATAGAGACAGTCGCAGAATGCCAGGTATGCTTGGTGACCGGGTCAGCAGTGTCTGTTTGCTGAGCCTCCGCAAGCGCCGGAGACTCATTGGATCAGCGTGGTGTCCTACGGACATGGCACCGTTTCACCCCGCGGATGTTTGTGGAAACTTAGTAGGAAAACCCAGGCCCAAGCCCATCATTGCGTACACAAATGGCACAGTACCTTTCCTTTGCTGGTGTTTTAGAGACATGCATCTGCAAATGCAGATTGCATAGCCGCGGCGGGATTTGTCTTTGGGCTTCGTGACGGACCTGGAAACCCGGGTTGGCAACGAATGGCAGCGCTTGGCAAAGACCGGCTCAGTACGCCGATTCGCAGGAAGGTGCACTGGTTGAAGCTGTTGGGTTTGCAATGAAAATAGTACCCTCTCCAGATTTAGTGGTCAACTCGTGGTTGATCGTCACATTGGCCCCGAGATGGCCAGCCAACTTCTTTTGGGGGGGAAGAATTCAAAAATAGCGATGATATTCGTTGGTTTCATGACTTTCCTATGATTTAATGGCCACAACTGGGGGTTATACGGTTATTCAAACCAGTCTTCAGATATCTTCAGATAGACCCGGTGGAGACACCACTTGCTGCTCCAGGTTTTTGCGGGTGTTGATGCCATGATTGTCCCGGGATCTGGTTTGGCCTGAAGCTTGTGCCGTTGATGTTCCACTTATTTCATGACAGTGTCATTTAAGAGTGGCCCGAGCTTCATAGCATTTCTCCATGATTTGTCATTCCTTCTCACTCTGGACCCAGTAAGGTGAAGAAACAGGCTGAAGCAGAGGGCCTGGACAAGATCTTTGTTGAGGCCCATCGGTAGACTTTGTGGCATTTGTATCCTGGAGGGAATTTCTACTACAAAAGTAGTGGACTTGGGTCCTCTGTAAAATAGGTTTTTCAATGGTTTTTACAGTCCCCCTAGGACCATGTGTCCTTGCATTTTGTAGTAACCCTATGCTAGGTCACATATGTTTCTAGATTCAAACATGGGCTGGTCATAGAAGTTTGTCGTGGTTAAGTATGCGAGATAATAGTCGACCCAAAATGCAGGGTGGGATCGGTTCGGTTCGGTTTCGGTTT
Organism: Cladocopium goreaui; assembly: GCA_947184155.2. Taxonomy (NCBI): domain Eukaryota; class Dinophyceae; order Suessiales; family Symbiodiniaceae; genus Cladocopium; species Cladocopium goreaui. Next base: position 299,296 of record CAMXCT020005079.1, on the reverse strand, counting down.
CCAGGAACTGGTGAATTTCCGGTTCCCGGTTCGGTTCGGTTCGGTTCCTCGGGATATAATTTAAAAAACGGTTCGGTTCGGTTTCCGGTTCCTAACCGGTTTGGTTTCTGGTTCCTAACCGGTTCGGAGTAAGTCATGGTCTTGGTATTTGCTTTTTACGGCCATTCAAAAAAGCAAAACATGTTCCCAGTTAGTTGGTTGCTATGATTCATGTCAAGGACACGTTGCGTCAGGTGGACCTGGTCGTGGAGGCTGTTTTCGTTTTTCTAGGCTGCCAAAAAAGCAAATCCAACACGAGAGCACAAGGGTTGTGTTTGTGCTTTGCATAAGGGTTGTGCTTTTTCTTTTTTGTGGCTTTCGAAAAAGCACATCCAATACGAGGGCACCAGTTTTTTTTGCTTTTTTGGGGCTTCCAAAAAAAGCAAATGCAATAAGAGGGCACAAGGGTTTTGTTTTTGCTTTTTTGGGGCTGCCAAAAAAGCAAATCCAATAGGAGGGCACAAGGGTTGTGTTTTTGCTTTTTGGGGGCTGCCAAAAAAGCAAATCCAATAGAAGGGCACAAGGGTTGTGTTTTTGCTTTTTTGGTGCTTTCAGAAAAAACAAATCCAATAGGAGGGCACAAGGGTTGTGTTTTTGCTTTTTTGGGGCTTCCAAAAAAGCAAATCCAATAGGAGAGCCCAAAAAGCAAATCCAATAGGAGGACACAAGGGTTGTGTTTTTTGCTTTTTTGGTGCTTTCAGAAAAAACAAATCCAATAGGAGGGCACAAGGGTTGTGTTTTTGCTTTTTTGGGGCTTCCAAAAAAGCAAATCCAATAGGAGAGCCCAAAAAGCAAATCCAATAGGAGGACACAAGGGTTGTGTTTTTGCTTTTTTGGTGCATCCAGAAAAAAAACAAATCCAATAGGATGGCACAAGGGTCGTGTTTTTGCTTTTTTTTGGGTTCCAAAAAAGCAAATCCAATAGGAGGGAACAAGGGTTGTGTTTTTGCTTTTTTGGTGCTTCTAAAAAAAACAAATCCAATAGGAGGGCACAAGGGTTGAGTTTTTGCCTTTTTGTGGCTGCAAAAAAAGCAATCCCAATAGGAGGGCAGAAGGGTGTTGTTTTTGTTTTCTTCTTTCTTGGGCTTCTAAAAAAAACAAATCCAATAGGATGGCACAAGGGTTGTGTTTTTTGTTTTTGTGGTGCATCCAAAAAAAACAATAGAAGGGCACAAGGGTTGTGTTTTTGTTTTTTGGGGGGCTTCCAAAAAAAACAAATGCACTAGGAGGGCACAAGGGTTGTGTTTTTTCGTTTTTGGTGCTTCCAGAAAAAACTATAGGAGGGCACAGGGGTTGTGTTTTTCCTTTTTTGATGCTTCAAAAAAACAAGTCCAATAGGAGGGCACAAGGGTCGTGTTTTTGTTTTTTTTTGGGGTGGGCTTCCAAAAAAAACAAATCCAATAGGAGGGCACAAGGGTTGTGCTTTTTGCTTTTGTGGTGCTTCCACACAAAAAAAAAGTCCAATAGGAGGGCACAAGGGTTATGGTTTTGCTTTTTTTGGGGCTGCAAAAAAACAAACCCAATAGGAGGGCACAAGGGTTGTGTTTTTGCTTTTTTGGTGCTGTCAGAAAAAACAAATCCAATAGGAGGGCACAAGGGTTGTATTTTTGGTTTTTGTGGGGCTTCCAAAAAAAAAAAATCCAATACGAGGGCAGAGATTGAAGGGAACGTTTGCTTGAGAGAAACAAACAGAGCACATGCCGGCGGTTCGCATCCGGTTCCTCCCTCCGGTTCGTCCGGTTCGGGAGCTTATTTTATACATTAGCGGTTCGGTTCGGTTCGGTTTCCCAACTGCCGGTTTCTGGGCGGTTTCCGGTTCGCGCGGTTCGGTTCCCGGTTCGCGGTTCGGTTCGCGAACCTTCCTGAAAATGGATTTCTGAGTTCACTCAGATTTGACCTAAAAGTACTTTGTAGTGAATTTGTGGGGTTCCAAGATCAATGTTCTGAAATCAGCTGGGTTTGACCCCAGAAGAACTTTGTAGTGTTTCTTGGGGAATCTTTATGAGATGCCACATGCATATACATACATCAATCAATAATATATGCATCCGCTTTCTATGTCGGTGTAATTGGGCTCAATATGGACATCAGGATTTCCAAAGTGCCACAGGTGGATTGATGTGCCACAGTGGATGTCAGTGGTGTATACCCAAAAATCACTACAAACTACTTTGTCATTTTTTGGGGTTGATCTTGAAGACTCAGTGGGATCTACTTAAAAATCACTACAAACATCTACGTGGTTTTTTCAGGGTCTCTTGAAGACCTCTTGTTAGATCCTTTGGTTTTTGTAGTAACCCTTTATCCAGGCTGGGGTTGCACTTTTGTAGTGATTTTTTTTTTGGCCTGGGCATGGAAAATGTAGTGATTGGGGTTGGGCAGAGCTACTTTACAGCTACAAAATCTTGACCCAACAGCCCTCCCCAAATACCAACCCCGATGCATTTGTAGCAGATGGGTTGTTCACCATTTTTCACTTATAAATGGGAATACACCCTAAGGGTCCCATGGTATAGTATATTATATTATATGCACGATATAAGAATATACTATTATATTATTAATGTATATTAAATACATAGTGACATATTTGTGGATTATCAACCACATCCCAAACTTTCAGGCTGGCTTCGACTGGCGCGAGCCTGGCTGTTCCATGTGCTTGGGCATGAACCCAGATCGCTTGAAGCCACAGGAGACGAATCGGCTCATTTTGATGGGCCCCCGAAGGTCGTGGGACAATCATGGACAATCAACTTGGAAGTTGTCTGAAAAAAATATGGGGAACAAAGTTCTGAACCCCGTAGTTTATCATAATTTCCCTAGTTCAAATCGAAATAAAGTGGAGGTACACTTCATTTTCAAAAGACGTCGTGCTTCTACACTAGGAGCGTTGTGCCGCCACGTCGAACCGCAATTTCGAGGGAAGACAGGTGGGGAAAACGCGTTCAAAGGAGGAATTTCCATATCTTTCAGCCAGCCGTATATATATATAATTATATATATATACATATATTTATTTATTTATTTATATATATATATACTCGTAATTGTATATACATATATATATATATATGTGTGTGTGTGTGCGTGTCTGAAAATGGGTTATACCTGCAGTTTATGGCCATTTCGTAGGAAAACACATGCACATGATCAGCCAGTGGATTTCGCCACCTGATCCCATCTTTTTTCCACCGTCAGCCAGGGCCCTCAGGGCCGCACCCACTTGATGAGTTGATTCCTCAGCGGAACCAAAGTCGCTGGTTGAAAGTTTATTGGACGTATATTCCCCCAGTGTCATTTCCTATACGTCTGAAGACCCCCAAATGACTGCAGCCAAGCTCAGGTCCTGCGATGGCGGCAGCTGCGGCCATTGCTGGCAAGCTGAAGGATGTCCGAGATCTGCTTCCGGAAATGCAGGCGGGTGGACCGTTTGGGTTCAACGGCTGGCACAGTGGTTTATCATGGTTGATCATCATGAATCTCCCGGAGCGTTGACAGGGCCATAGATTTTGGGGATATTTGGATATACTCTATTTTCAGAGACACTCAGATGACCTTTGGATGGCCAACCCTCCATTGTGTCACGAGGCGAAGGTCTCTGAGCCCACCAAGACAATGGACTTCTACTCCGAACCCATTGATTGGAAGACTCCCAAGGTGCGGCAGAGTGGAGCTTGAGAGAAGATGGGATGTCAAAAAAGGATTGAAACCTGACTCTTAAGTCTTGGACATATCAGAAAATGTAGTTCGATGGTGAACTGTTGCTGCGACTTCTTTCATCTGGAAGGTGTGCCTTTCCATTTCTTGTTCTTTTTTGTTCCGTGCAGGAGACAGAAGAGATGCCTTCCGCAGGGCAAAGTTGGGGCTCTCAGCAGGCCACTGACCAGGCTTTGCCAGGGCCATGGGCCATGGGGTTTGAGGTTCAGCTCCTTCAAGCGCTGGAATGCCCAAGTTCACAAGGCGATGGACGATGGGCAGATGGGTTTGAAAAAAATTGGATCAACTTGGACTCCCCCAGTTCTCTGGCGCCAGTTTGGATGAAGTCATTGCCTGCCCCTTGCGGAAGGCGAATGCCACGTTCTCAGGATATGCCAAGTGCACGTGTCCTGAGCTGGGAGAATTTGTGGCGCTGAGGTAGACACTGATTGCATCATTCCGAAGCAGTTCCTGACTCTCGGATTCTTCAGAATTCTCCACAGATGTTTTCCTGCAAAAGGGGCAAAAGGGAGTCATCTTTGAATCTTTGAATTCCTTGGTGGTCAGGAAGACGATCCAAAGAACTGGGTTGCGTCCCTCAGAGAGGGGAAGATCTTGGAAGATTCTTCATTTTCCCGAAAACCAAAAGCTTGAGAACTTGGATGCTCATTTTAGATCATTTTAGGACACCTAAGAAATTTGATGAATTTTGTTGATTATTGGAATTTTTGAAATGAAGGAAAACTATGAGAAACGAATGGAACCGATGAGTTTTCCCCTTCTTTAAGTGGCAAAGGTTGCCCTGGATTCCAAGGTTGGGAAAGGCAGCCTTCTTCGAGTTGCGCTATGAGGATGATGGAGTCACCGAGCGCAAGGAGTTTGTCTTGAACCAGGCTGGACACCAGGTCACGATATTACGATGGGATGAGCAGGGGGTTCTTCCATGGAGAGATGGGAGCTGTGATTTCACGGAGCACCATGCATTTCATAGATCGAGTTCTCAGATGTTCTCAGAATTTTCATGATTATCATGATTTGGATGTTGATATCATTGTCATATCATTGTCAGCCGAAGGAGCCTTATAGAACAGCCTCAGTCCTGATCGCGGGAGACAATTTTGGTGCGGATGCTCAGCTGCCAGCGAAAACGACATGCCGCTGCCGTGTGCATCGCCATGAGGATGTGGTTCATCGCGGGAACATGCGTCGGGCCCTCTTGAAGCTGGTTTACTGGAGGTTGTGGAGACATGATGGAGAAATGATGGATAGATTAGGGACAAATCATGGATATATATATATATAGATTAGAGAGCATCATGGACAATCATGGATAGTTATGGATAGTTCTGCGTAAGTATGGATAGTATTAGTTTTCCCGACCTGTTAGGTGAGGGTTGATAGATTTTATGTCAGCTGGCCCGCCTCTTCCTCCTCCTCCACCTCCTTCCTCCGCCGGACCTCCACCGCAAGCTCCGGATCAAAGTGTTCCCCACCGGACCTCAACCGCGAGCTCCGGATCAGAGTGTTCCCCGCCGGACCTCAACCGCAAAGAATCTCCGAAGATATACCAGATACATATGCCAGAAAGAATGTGATAAGATATGGCATATATCAGGTTGCTTTCTTGTACTTGTAGCTGAAGGTTTGTACTAGAGCACGGAATGCTTTGAAATGCCAGAGTGGGGATCACTCGAAGTAAAGTATTTTTTTAAATAATTATACAATGACATAATATAATTATAATATATATATTTATATATACATATATTATCATATATTTACATACATTTTTATATGCTAACTAACTGGTTCAATGAGGATGATGGTAGGTTTGGGGATATGACATCCAGCGGTTTTGGTCGCACTAAGGCCTTGGGCCCTGAATGACCAGGGCATCCGGTGCATCATTGCCCCGAGCTTTGCGGACATCTTCTTCAACAAGTGCGCCTGGCTGCGAAACACGTTGGGTCGCTGCGTTGTCGCGTTGTCGCGTTGCGAAGAGTGCCGAAGTTGGGCTTGCGATCAGTTTCATCTTTGAGGGGAAGAGTGGAAAATGCTAAGCGAAATCTTATTGATTCTTATTGGCCCTCAATTGTCAATGGATGACATGATCTTATTATGGCTATGCAGATGCTACGTCATAATCATAATGCACATTTAATTAGTGTTTGGAATTGCTGGAGCGTCAACATTCAAGTGACAGACACCACAAAACTACAAAACAAAACAATCATATTTCTTTGGGGCTTTGGTAATTTAATGAGAGACATGGGTCTTCAACTTTTCCCATTGCGCCAGTTGCTTCAAGAATGGCATGCTGCCGATTGCCGTCACCAAGGAGCTGGGAGGGATGTGTCATTGATGAAGTATTCTGAGTCGTTGACGTCAGGATGTGGTTGACGAGCTTTGGATACATGCCGAGGACCTGAACTCAAAGATTGTATTTTGATTATTTTGCACTGAAGATTTGCGTCAGCAGATCTTCGCTTTTGTCGGTTGCCCGTTTCTGGAGAAACGAGAGGCGAAGAAGCGGATTACTGTAGATTTGGCCCAACAAGAGATTAGAAGAGAAGGCTGCGAGGCGGGCACTTCGTCAAACTGAAAGGGACAACTTGAGAATCCGAAATCGGAGGAGTCTCAGTTGCGCTATGAGATTGGACAAGATTGGACAGTATTGTGGGCTGATTGGATGCGCTTAAAGTATTTTCAAGATGTGGCCAGATTGGACTAGGCCATTCCTTTTGAAGTCGATGCATTCCGCAAGTGTCGACCTCAGAAATCTCTGGCTTCGAAAGGCATCAGCGGATCCTTTCGCTCGCTCCGTCACGACTCTCAAGGCACTGTCTCTTGAACGGCTTGGATGACATCGGCCGCGGCCTGAGAAGGGCTGAACGCTTCCGAAATGACCAACTGGTGGCCTCAAATGGTTAATTAAAGGAAACATCCGCCATGACGTGATTACAGCCCGAGCGCTGGTTAAGAATCCGAAAGCTTGAGGTCCAGGGTCCCTCAAATTCTTATTTTTAAATGCAGGCAAATTTCCACCACAACAGGCCGAGGGTCCCTCAAATTCTTAGGGCATTCTTAGTTATGTATTGCATGCATCTGCACAATTTGGAGCGAGCTTAAACGAGGTAACAAGGTGGAGTTGGCAGATTTGACAAGAGGTACGTGAAAAAATGTGTTTTAGAGCCTGAAAACTTGTTTTTTTGCAAAGCCGGGCTTGTCTGAGTTTCATGAGAGCAGTGTGGAAAAAATGTTTTTTTTAGAGCCTTAAAAAATGTTTTTCCGCAACTGCAACCCATGCTAAACCCAGCCCTTTGCAGCCAAAGCAAAGAGAGAGAATGAGAAAACACAATTCCTTGAAGGCAAGGCTCCTGTAGCGTAATGGTTAGTATGTCGGACCTTAGCTTTGAAGGGCGGAGGTTCGAATCGCGGTAGGCCTCAGTTTTTTCAAGTTATTGGGAAAGCAATGTTTCAGGTCCCCAACTCTACCCATATAATCCCATATATTGATTTTGCGTGGATTGGAAGCAGTCCAAGCATGTGCGAAAAAAAACAGTTTTTCGGAGCTTGAAAAATAGTTTTGCTGCAAAGCCCGATTTCATCCCATAAGACCATAAGGGGTCATGCCACAAAAAAAATGAACCGCAAAGGGGAATTGCAAACCTCACGTGTAAGTAATAATTTAAGAATTTGGCGGTCCTATTCCAGGGCCCCTCAAATTCTTAAAGTACTATGTGTTTGGTATAGCTGAAAATATGTAGCCCGCCTTGGATTCGAGCCCCTCAAATTCTTATACAGTGAATTCTTGTACAATACTCAAGCTGTATTACAGCAGGGACCTGGTGACCTGATTTTTGCCGGAGGTTCACATGGTTTTTGTTGGTGGTTAAAGATGATTATGGACTTTTGTTCTTGGGAGGTTCATTGAGGGTCACATGGGGGTATTGGATGGATTTACTGAAGATGATTCAGTAGTATTCAGTATCAGTATGAGCACATATGAGCACTGTGGAAGATAAAAACATCGATCTTGACCAGTGGACCGGATGGACACCACACCATTGACTATATTGACTTCTGCCACTCACCTTGTACAGCTTGTGCAGATCTGTGCGCGTTTCTAAATGGACTGGGTCACTTAAAAAACGATCTCCCGGATTCCCGGATCACCCCAGATCTCCCCTGAGATCTCATCGAGGACTGACTCTGCAGAAGGCAGATCACATCGACAGCTTCGAGGCCCGAAGAAGCTCCACATTTCCCTGGTTGGACTGGGCCTTGGTCAGCGCCACGCCACGCATGCCCTGCATCCCTCGATATCCCTCGGGGCCAAGGACGGTCCACGCTACAGCAGATTGAAGGCAGAAGTTCGCATTAGTACTGCGAAGGCGCTTCTGCTGTGCTTGTTGAAGATCTTTGTTCCCTCTTGATTGCGGCGAAACGTAGCGAAATGTCCTCTCAGGGACCTCAATGATCTTAATGGTACATATGGTTCAAAATTGAGTACGGCACTCCAAATTTGGATCGTACTAATGACCAGAATATGTAGCTCTGGACCTTTAATTCCCACCCATACCCACATATTCCCACAAAATCTCCCTGTCATATCCTGTCCTACCTCTGCAGTCCTCCAACTTCTACACACGAGTGGCGAAGGGCTTCCTGGTTCCTGTCTCAGCTGAGAACCAGCTGAGAAGACCACGTGGCACAGTGTCAGCAGCAGCTTTAGGCAGGTAAAAAACAATGTAAGAAACAACACGAAATAAGTATATAATTATCCCCGTTTGGGGCTCCTGGCTGAAACTAGGCGGCTGGAGCTTGTTTTTTTAGCCAGATTTCAGCCAAATTTAGCCTCAAGAATGTTAGGCCTTAGCTTTTTATCTTTTGGTCCTTTTTACATATTTTAGAATTTTGATTTTCAATGAACCATGAAGCCAAAGGATTTCAGCCGAGGGAACACCTCTTGAGCATTTTTGCAATAGGTTGGGCGCAGGTAGTTTAAGCCACTGAAGCTTACTGAGAACCATTTTTGGCCTGAAGGTCGCACACAGGTTTTCATTCGACCATGTCTTCTTGCAAGGCGCGACATTTTTGCCGCCTATACGGTGAACATTGAAATTTTGAGAGGTGTATCTTGGGAGGTTGGATGAGGATGGGTTTGCAAAATTGAGTTATTAGTCGTTTGTGGTGTATCTTGGGACGTTGGTACAGGATGGGTTGGCTCACATGCGTGGTGTAACATGGCGAGCTGCTCCGGCAAAGTTCAAAACAGGGATGTGTGAGATGAAAATCTTAGGGTCTGAAGTTTTGTGGTGTATTTTTGGAACGTTGGTTCAGGATGGGTTGGCACACATGCGTGGTGTAATATGGAGAGCGGTTACCTCAAAAAAATGTTTTTTTTGATATGCCAACGTTGAAAGCTTTGGCATTTGCTATGCCAACAAGGCATTGATACGATGTGGGAGCGGAAGCTGGGTGGGATGAAAAGGATGTGGTTGACCGTTCTCTGGGGAAGTGTGCTGATTTTATCGTTTAAGGTTTCTTTTGAACACATGCTGAGCACTGCTGTTTTCATCTCTTGTGCCATTTTTGTTTTTGATTTTCAACATACCCCAGAGACACTGGGTTTAATATTTTGTACCTTGATTTTTCATTTTCAGAAATTTGGGTCAGGTCAGCTTTTCATCGTTTCATTTTTTTTGCTCATACCTTATCCGTCCAGGTTTTTAAACGTGGTTTTTGGGATGAAAACCTGGTGCTGCACCCTAGGTTGAACGCCCGACGGGGATATAATTATAGGATACTGTTGACCCACCGTAGGATTAGGACATACAACATGAACCGTTTTAAATCATCATATTACAGCTATAGGGACAGTTGCCTGCACTGGCACATTCCAAGGGCGGCCTGCCAGCATCTGACGAGCGTCCTGAACGGCCTCCAGCGGCCCAGGTCTCGGACTCTGCCAGGTTCTTGAGATTTCCCCCCCTGCTGACCTGGTGATATGGACACTTCATTCCCCATGACATAGACTTACAGTGACTCACATAGAGAATGACAGATATTTATAGATGATATATAGATGATTTCCCCATGTTTCTACTGAAAGACTATATAAGTGGGTTCCCTAAAGGGGTTTGCCTCGTCCCTGACAGCTCATCCTGTCCGCCACTGGGAATGCCATCGAGCGCGCGGTTCGAGTGGCGCAAGATCTCAAGGACGGATCTTCATTTGGGGGAATCGTCGTTGATGTGGCCCTGTCTGAAAATGTATAGCATGCAGCATACCCCACAGAATGGCAATTTTAATTTTCAGGGGGAAACTGTCACTGTAGATTTCGGCCAGCGCAATCCTGACATTGTCGGGTAGCCATTCTAACCCGGCCGGGTGCAGGAGGAAGGTGAGGCCGAGATCATCAGGATCCGCACGCAAACAGCTGCACTCTCAGGGGATGATGGTAGGATGACCCTGTGGTTCTGCGGTTTCCGTCATTCCTTTTAGATTTAAAATTTGAAAACACATATCAGAAATATCATATAGTTATCAGTGAACCCCCTTGGTCCGCACATGCAAACAAACAATCAATCAAAGCACTTGAAACATAAGCATGCGCATGTTCGTGACCAACCAATTGTGGATCCATTGGTGGGCTTTCCATTTTTTGAATGGTAGGGTTTGCCCGAACGCGGACACCCAAACTGGCCATCCTAGATGGGGAAAAGGATGATAAATCATGATTTGTTCTTCCATACTTTTCACGCATTCACGATGGTGTCCATTCTACAACACATCCAATCATTTCCGCACAATTTCCGATGTGTTTCACCTGATCTTTTCGGACAAATATCTCTTGAATCAAAGAAACAGCAATTCATCCACTATCAGGATCGCTTTTTTGGGTACATATTGCGTATATGTATGTATATGTAAATATGGGTACCACATGTTCATACTAAATTGCCCATAGCATGTGGCATGTACCGAGGTCTCTGGATCCAATCAGGGCCAAGTGCCCCAGCTACTCATCACAATGAAGGGCAAAGCGTCGGGGGAACCCAGCTGCCAGCGATGCTATGGATGGTTTGATGGGATTCCAACCAAATCAATATGGGCTACACGATAGTGTGTCTGACAATGCTTAGTATAGCCCACATGCGTGGCAAATTTCATCGGGATAATGATGAATCAGTGAATTTCTGGGTCTCCTATTGACAAAATCCACCAGACCATCCAAACCAGGCTACGCTTTTTGAAGGTGAATTCATCATGATCTACGCGTGGATTTACGAATGATTGATGAGGATTGATGAACTAAGGTATCTACTATTTGCATCTATTTGCGATGTAATGAATGAACTTGAAGGGGAAGGGTGGACATGTCAGGAAGGCCCATGCTGTGGTGGTCGCTGGAAAAGCAGATCCCAAAGACAAAGGCCGTGCCGAGTTCGGCGTGGGATGGTGTCCCATGGCCCTCCCTCTCCCTCCCTCCCTCCCTCCCTCTCCCTCTCTCTCCCTCTCTCTCCTCTCTATCTCTCTCTCTTCTCTCTCTTCTCTCTCTTCTCTCTCTTCTCTCTCTTTTCTCTCTCTCTCTCTCTTCTCTCTCTCTCTCTCCTCTCTCTCTCTCTCTCTCTCTCTCTCTTCTCTCTTCTCTCTCTCTCTCTCTCTCTCTCTCTCTCTCTCTCCTCTCTCCTCTCTCCTCTCTCCTCTCTCCTCTCCCTCTCTCTCTCTCTATGTGGGTATACATATATATATATATATTAATTATATATATATATACCTACAAACATGCGTCCGTACCCGCATACATACATAACATGAACGTATATATATATATACACACACACCTGTACACCTATGAAGGGGCTCCGCCCTCTGCCGCCGACCCCATGGTTGGAAATTCTTCCTGCATTATGAGTTCATCTTTCTCAGTAAAGTAGCAACACAGTTTCATATTTTGATTTCTCAGGATCTTAGGTTTTAAGCGGATTTGACGCGCTTTCAAGGTTTGCGCTCGTTTGTTGTGAGAACTTCAACTGTGGTCCACTCAGCGACATACCTCCACAAGTGCCAGGAAACATACCATATCAGACCACAAAAGCCAGTCATGCAACTGACAACTGAAGCCTGGCGTATGGGACCAGGTGCAGACATAGCAATCATAGACAGATTGGCAATGCTGCGAAAGAACGCAATCCACGCAGCCATGCCCCGTGCGTGCGGCTTGTGTGGCAAGACCATCGGGTGAGAGCTAGTGTCAGCAGGCAGCGCTTGTTGAGGAGAAAACTAGTGCTGGGCGCGGGAGTTGCTACGTTTGGGAGAGCTCGCAAGGCACGCACGTGCATGGCGTGTCGGTGGCCGTTCTGGAAGGAGTTCGTGAAGTTTGCTCAGGATTTGTGGCTGTGTCCTGGTTGCAAAATTAGTGGGGTGGAGCCGTGCTGATAGATTCCAGAGGCAACTCCAGAAGCTTGTAACGGTGGGAAAGGTGGAGTCTCGGAACTCTGACATCCGAAAGAACTGCAGGGTTCCACACTAATACATGAGGCTTTCCGTGGCACCAGAGTGCTCTTCCATCTGCCGCCAAGAAAGGTGGCACACACAGCCATGTCTGGCTCCAAAACGGACCTCTCACCACACCACCGAAGGACGGATTTGTGACCTTGCTGCTTATGCCTACCGTCGCTTTCTGAATCGATTAGAGACTAGCTCCAACCTGCAGCTCTCAGGCCTCCAAAACGGACCCCTTGCCACACCGAAACAGCATGGCACTAAAGGGCCGATTGTAACCTCGGCCTGCCGCTGCTGGTGCCTAACGTCGCTTTCTGAATCGACTAGAAGCTAGCTCCAAACTGCAGCTCTCAGGCCTCCAAAACGGACCCCTCGCCAGTTGCTTCTTGCTGCTCCTTGCTGTTCCTCACTTCTTGCTCCTTGCTCCTTGCTGCTTGCACCTCAGGCCTCCAAAACAGACCTCTCGCCACTTGCTTCTTGCTCCTTGCCGTTCCTCACTTCTTGCTTCTTGCTCCTTGCTGCTTGCACGTCTCAGGCCTCCAAAAGGGACCTCTCGCCACGTGCTTCTTGCTCCTTGCTGTTCCTCACTTCTTGCTTCTTGCTCCTTGCTGCTTGCACCTCTCAGGCCTCCAAAGCGGACCTCTCGCCACGTGCTTCTTGCTCCTTGCTGTTCCTCACTTCTTGCTTCTTGCTCCTTGCTGCTTGCACCTCTCAGGCCTCCAAAACGGACCTCTCGCCACTTGCTTCTTGCTCCTTGCCGTTCGCACTTCTTGCTTCTTGCTCCTTGCTGCTTGCATCTTTCAGGCCTCCAAAAAGGACCTCTCGCCACTTGCTTCTTGCTCCTTGCCGTTCCTCACTTCTTGCTTCTTGCTCCTTGCTGCTTGCACCGCTCAGGCCTCCAAAACGGACCCTTCGACACAATTGTGACCTCGGCCTGCTGCTGGTGCCTAACGTCGCTTTCGAATCGACTAGAAGCTAGCTCAAAACTGCAGCTCTCAGGCCTCCAAAACGGACCCCTCGCCACTTGCTTCTTGCTCCTTGCTGTTCCTCACTTCTTGCTTTTTGCTCCTTGCTGCTTGCACCTGTGAGGCCTCCAAAACGGACCTCTCGCCATGCTCCTTGCTGCTTGTAATTTCTCCTCTGACGCGCTCCCCCTGCTGCAAGCGGGGTCGGCGGATATACGTATACTATACACACCTGTACAAGACTGTACACCTATATACTCATACATGCGTGCACAACCATTTGAATCAAATATATGACAACCATCTGAATAATTATATCCATATGTGTACATGCCCGGCATACCAAAGTCATCATAGTCAATGACTGCAGGCTGCAGGTTCTTGATCTTGTGTTCTGACAAGGCACCAAAACTTCAGCTGTGACCACTTGCAAGGCTCCAACGGAAAGAACGGAACTGATTGGTAGAGGAGCTGATTCGACATGGGCTGGGTGCAGCACCTGAAGACTTCAGATGAAGTTGATAAGATGTTGGACGTAGATTTGCTTCGCCCATTGCCCATCTACTCTTGAGATCTGAGATGCAAAGAGTGCAGCTTTGGAAAAACGCATATGCATGCAATTTGCAAGTTCTGACAACTTGCTGCCACATCTCTTTGCATATTTTTCACAAAGTGAAGACGAGAAATATGCCCGAAATAATTTGAATTATTTTGATTTTCTACATGCCCCTGTCAGGGGCGACAGGGTTTCCTGGCAGCCACTGAGCGACTCAACAAAATCAGGAACATTTTAATTTGGGAGTTGGCTTATGGAAACCCATCCACGCTCAGATGAACATTTCGTTCGTCGAGTTATCCGGAAAAAAAAAACGAGCGCTCGCGCTCTGCGAGGGCTGGGACTTGAGCGCAACTCGTATGGGCGTTGAGGGTTACATTGGTTATATATTTTCAATTTTTTTGTAGAGCAACCCAAACCATTCACACATGAAATATCAATATGATTACGTGACACAAACATTCTGACTAGAGCTAATTAGTTTCTCTATCCCAATTTGAGTGGTCAAGGGTCCTGTTACTGTTGCACTTCATTTGTTTTGTGCGCAGTCAAGCTTGATATTTCTCAATTTCTGGCTCCAGTGAATTTACCACAAGTGTAGCATGACAAAACAATGGAGTCATCCTACGGGTTCTTCTTTGAATTTTTTCGATCCTCCAGTGACTCTTAGTGTTTCCAACTCACATATGGCGGGTTGCAGCAATATCCATGACAATTATAGGAGAATTCATCCTTTGAGGTTGGATCCATGGATTTTCCCAATCTATCCCCTTGTGAATTTGCTCCTGGAACCGGTGTCGGGCCTTCCGCATTCTGCGGAGTTGCCGTCATGGACCGGGATGAGATCCATCATAAGATGAGCAAGAAGGTGATGACCCCGGATTATTCCCATTGGAATGGGGAGAAATTCAAGGATAGACTGGGGATAAAGTGGGATATAAAAAAGAATATAAAACACGATTTGATCTTAGATTGGGGTGGTGAGCAGTCGCCAGTTGACTCATGGTTGATGGTGATCTGTGTGTGTGTGTTTTTACATGGTCAACTATTCACCGTCCTGAAAGAACTGAGCCACTGAGGGGAGCCTGCCAGGTTGCTCAACTTACCAAAGTGATCTTTCATTTGAACACCAGAAACGATGAGGCAGGCAGCAAATTGCCCTTCCAGGGCTGGTGTTCAGCATTGGAATGAAAGGAACAGATGCACACTGAATACGAACCATGCGACTTGCCGCATGGTGCATTGGGAGGCTGAACACCACTTGGCAGCTGTTTGTCAGGCCTAAGAATTCTGTTGTTCCACCTTTGGAATTTTTGATGTGAATCATCTGAGACTTGGGACGTACACAGAGAACTCATGGCCGGATCTGAGAAAGTCGACCTTTTGCAGCAAAATGACCCGGTCTTCATGCACTCCAAAGCTGGAGAAGCTTTCGGTACTGCCTTTTCGACAAATTGCAAAAGCATGTAGCACGAAAAGTGATGTATCTCTTCTAAGAAGGCTATTCGATGGAAAAACACATCTCATGTGTGCCACACAGGTACCAAAAGTTTTAGTTCTACCGAGCTGTCTTCACACTTGAGTCACTTGAGGCCTATGAAAGCGAGGTGGATCAGATTCTGAAGGATGCAAATGCCAAGGTTCGTAGATTGGCTGAGGCACATGCCGCTACTTTCCAGCTGAATTTGGCTGATGCCTTCTCCGGCCTTTTAGATCCTGTTAGGATTTAATATGTTTTGATAGTGTTTGGGTCAACATCATGCTTGCTATTTGGGATTTATGATGCACGGTGCTCTGGTTCATGGCAAGGCTGTGGAGCCTGAGGCCCAGAGTGTTGTCCAACAGGTTGAAGGCTGATGTCAGGCAGCCTATGGATGCGACATGATGCGACCTGATACGAATGAGGTCCGGGCATGGTAGCAAGGCCGGAAAGCAGCTGGAAGCTTTCAAGAGCAACTATGAGGACGAGAAGCGTCAGAGTCTTATTCGGAGTTGGACAATAGGCCTAAGAAGAGAACCAAAGATGGACTTACAGTTTGTGATGTGTGTGCCTGTTTGATATTTAGGAGATGCTGTGAGCTAGAAACATCTAGAAACAAAGAAACACATTGGCATCAACACCCACCGCCACCACGGTCCAGCTCAGTCCTTGGTCATTCGGATTACCAAATCTATTTCAAATTATTGTAATAATCTGATATCTACATATTAATATATATATATACACAATTATATACATAGATACACACGTTGTTACTGAGTTACTGATTTTCTCAAGTTCATGCCTGTCGATCCTGTCGGTCTTGCATGGTCTTGCCTGGTCGTACAGGTGAGGCTTTGCGGGAGATTCAAAATGTGAAATCTGCTGCCACAGTGGGAGTCCCAGTTCTGAGTGGTTCCTGCAGGATTGCCACATTTGGAAGCCCGAGGCACGTGAGAACAAGAACACTGCGATGTGGAAAGAGCGCCTCAGCAACATGAATGCAGAGGCGGGGCGCTGGGACGGATTTCCCCACCTGGAACGACACCTCATTGCATGCGCATTGGAAGGTGCAAGCCTTGAAGCAGCAGTGTCAAGTTCAAGCTTCTCAATTCAAAGCTGCTTTGGAGCGGCTGCAGGCGGGGGCAGCGACTCCAAAATTATGGACTCTTCCAAATCGCATGGTTTGTTCATACTTGATACCTTTACCATCCCCTCCAAAATGGAATTAACAAAACCATGGCTTGACACATAACTTGGAATCCTACAGTAAGTTGTAAAACTACCCTCCGGCAATTAAATCTAGCTATGGAAAACAGACTATTTATTAACGCCTTACCTGTTTTTTTACCTAGTAGAATGGTGAGTTTCTACCATATGACTTAAATATTAAGTGAACTAGAAAAAGTTCATACATGTTCACATATTTATTGATATTTATTGTGCTATAATATATTAGGATGTTTCCATTGGTTTACTGGTTACTATATAGTTACCATATCTATTGATGGTTTACCTTAATATTTCCCTTGACCATCAGCCTTGGTCATCGCTGAGGATGGCCAAGGCCTGGAGATGGAGGAGCTCCAGGCAGCTCACGCTGCTGAGCTGCAACGCTTACGTGCTGAGCACCAGGTGCGACACGATTTCTGGGGATGGGGAATGTCTAACGGGGATGAAGATCTATTCTGAACTGTAGCTGTCATTTTGCGAATGAATCTGTTCTGAAGGTTTGACCTAGATCCTAGATGCATATGGATTCCTTTGACATTTGCTATCACTTTTGACATCAGTTCGACATCATTTGAGCCTTCATGAAGGTCCAGCTGACCAGACAGAATGAAGATCATCAGGCAGTGGAGGCACAGCATCAACTGCACGTTTTTTCGATCGTTGATACGAATCATGTGAATCTGCCACTGGGCCAGGCCACTTTGAAGGAGGAGATTGAAGAGCAGCAGGCGAGGTTTGAACACAGATAGTTGGGGCAGACATCCAATGGCAGCCATGACCCCCTTGAAATGATGATGGGATGGGGCACCAACACAGGATTTCTTGCATCCACATTCGCGTTGGTTCATGGCAGAACTTCTCACAAGGCAATCGCGAACTTTTGCTTGAGGCTTGCCACGACAGAGAACTTCAGCAAGAGAAAATGGTTTGTGAGGACACAGTTCACTGGTTCACTGGTTTGTATTCACTGGTCTGTGTTTGTGAGTTCTACAGGTGAGTCGAGTACATTGAGTTTTTAAGACATACACCAGTTTTGTTGGGGTATTCTCATGCTTTTTCCCAAAAATATAGCCATCAACTTAGTCAGCACAGGAGCTTCAAGAACAACTTGCGCGCGCAAGGAAGTCCCTGGAGGTGAGAGTGCAGTGAGCAGCGATGGATTATCATAGATAAGTATATGAGATACGGTTTATGAGTTTTTTTTGATTCACAATATATCAAAACACCAACTGGGAACTTAAGAACTTTTGAACTGCGGACTAATACCGAGATCCATCGGGGGTGGGATTTTCAGTTACTGGACAAGAGTCATCCCCTGTTTGAGGACGGAGCTTTCGACTTTCTTGGAATTTAGGTTTGCAGGGGCACACCATCAGATAATTGAATCATTGGATATCCCATGATATCCCATGGATTTGCAGCCAGGATAGCTTAGCCTCCGGCGGTGAAGCACTTCAGGCAGTGTTTATTTTGATCTTGTTCATGGAGCATATGCAGCCATGGAGCTTTGGGATTTGATGGGATTTGCTCCAGGCAGCGTTTGTAGAAAAAGATCACTTGGAGGGTGAGTTGAAGAAGTTGCAAGATGAGACAGTCACCAGCTGAGTTCTCCAGATTTCTGGCCGCTGTGGCCTTGGCGACCGATGGCGACCGCCACACCTCAGGCGACCTTGCGGCGCCAAATTGCTGAAAGGGATGAGGCCTTGAAACTCCAAGAGAAGGATCGGGATCTGAAAAATACCCAGGTACCCCCGCTTTCAATGGCGTTTTTTTTTCTCCAAAATATGGGAACATGTTTTCTTCCAGATGATCAAAGTTGTTTTTCTTCCCATCAAAAGACATCACAGAAAATCCGAGGAAACCATAGGAAACCACAGTTTGATGACCTGCCTGGAGCATTTTGTAGGACCTGAAGTCCTTGAAAGACTCCTTGTCCAGCTCCGAAAAGATCAGCGAGGCACTTAAGGTGCCAAATCCAGACCAGGGCGAGTTCTGGAGCTGCCCTTTTTCCGCCCCAAGGAAATCAGGTGCATCATCATGATATATTGATACTATATATTTGAATATATATATATATATGTATACATGGTATATACATACATACATTACATTACATTACATTACATAATTACATAATTACATACATATACAGTGTATATTATATATATACACGCCAGGACAACAGTATTTCCTCTTGAGCTTTCCAACACCCTTTCCCCATAGACCCCTACCACAGAAGCTGGGTCGCGGACCGCGGATCACATTCGTACCTGTAACAGAATTTAATTTTAAAGCGACTAGTAAATTCGATCCACCACGCAGGCCACGCGAAATGGCCCTCGGAATCATAGCATTGATTCGCAAAGAGATATACATTGCCTTGTTCTGAAACAGCGGACGGGTTTAAACTTTTGTCCTAGTGAAGTATATACATTGTATATACGTAATATATATATATATACCCCCAGCCCAGCATTTTATTGGAAATGCAACTTGTCCATACTTATTCTCTCTATGTAATCATACATCTATGAATGAATCTATTTCCTGAGTGTAGAACTGCAGTTGCTGAAGTGGCCGAATAGGCCGAGCTGGATGTGCTGAAACGCAACTATGCTGACTCACAGGCCAGATGAGCACAGGTTGATATTGGCAATCACCTCCAGCATTTTGTTTGAGGATTCACCAACATCACGACATATCACACCACGTAGGTTTGAAACTAAGCTCGTGAATCATCATTTCCTATCATTTCCCCATATACATGGCGATGGGGTGGGCGTAAATTCCCCATTTGCAGAGACCCAGGTGATGCTAGGCGTAGAATCAGTATTGTTCCTAGAAAGTGGTGTTTGTGGATTTATAACCCCCATACACTATACTTGTAATTAGTTATATCTACCATAGACCTATTTAATCTAGTTAAGCTAGTTACAAGCTACGCTTGTGCCTTGCTGTTCTCACTGACGGATTGTTTGTCTCAGGGAGAGCTGGCTCGGCTGCAGGCAAAGCATCAGGCAGGGCATCTATACATATCTCTGTCTCTACATGTAATCTATAGAAGTTACGCATATATATATATGTATAAGTATATGTGTAGAAGTATATATATATAATTTGTATATATATATATATATTATACAATTTGTATACGTTTGTGGTATATTGCTGGATAGAGCTTGATTGATCTTTGTCCCGTCTTTTCCAGTGCCAGCCGCCGTTCCGAA
This sequence comes from Cladocopium goreaui, assembly GCA_947184155.2. Taxonomy (NCBI): domain Eukaryota; class Dinophyceae; order Suessiales; family Symbiodiniaceae; genus Cladocopium; species Cladocopium goreaui. Next base: position 279,586 of record CAMXCT020005079.1, on the reverse strand, counting down.
AAGGAGCTTCTCGACAAGTCCAAACGAGAACAGGGCCAGTTGGAGGCTGGTCATTCAACATCGCTGATTGGTTGATCTAGCTGTTTATACTATTATACTGACTGGTTTATCTGGGGATCATCAAAGTTAGAATCCATAGTTAATGGGATAGCATTTTTTAACCCAATATATCCCAATATAATGAGAAGGGATAGGGAAACTCTGGTTCAAGTGCGTGTCTTTCCAGTTGGATGCCGTAGGCAAGCAGCGCACTGGAAAAGCATCGCTTGGAGGATGAACTCAAGGACTGTGGTCAGTTGGACCCCCAATAGCTGGTTGGTTTACAATGAAACACCCTCTTAAAATGGATGAGGAGATACCCCTATTTCAGGAAACCTGTATCTTGGGGCATCCTGGCATAAGAAGAGGTATTGGTCAATATTGGTCAATAGTCAAGAAAACCTAGGACCGGTTTTGTTGATTTTTTCCTTCCACTGATGTCCCCAGAATTGGTGGGAAGGTCTACAGGAAGCCGCAATCACTTCAGAACTTTGGGTAATTTGACCGTGGGTACATTTTCTCCAGGCTTCCATTGAACGAGAATCGGCACTTCGAATCGATCTCAAGAATTGCAAGGATGCGGAGGCGCCGTGGGAAACTTGACGATGCTATGAATATGGGCATGATCAAAAAGTGATGAAAAACGTGTCTGACATTTGAAAACCTGTGGAGGCAGACCTCAGAGTTGAAGTTTCAAAGAAAGAAACCGAGGCGCAACTCGTTGTGACAACTGTGACAACTGTGACAACTGTGACAACTGTGACAACTGTGACAACTGTGACAACTCAACTCGTGATGATCGCGATGTTATGCTTAAAGGTTCAGAAGCAGCAGTCCGTGATGGAAGAAGAAAGAAGAGAGCTGGATAGATTGCAGAAGGCACCAAGTATCACTTTCTTTGGCAAGTCAGCGCTGACGTTGCAATTGTTCAGTGTTGGGTTTGTCACCTGATGGCAATTTTGACAATATGATTCAACCATTGGATGTGATATAATTATGGGATTCATATGGATTCATATTGTTGATTATACAATATTACACATACCATATCCCCATGATATTCCCCTCAAAGTGGATTGTCTTATACCTCAAATCCAGGGGTTGCTGGGTAGTTGACCAGTGGTGAACCATCACTGTCCTGATAATTCCCGCATCTTTGGCCTTTCTATGGCTCAATCATATCATAGATATGGGTATGGATCAATACCTATTAATACCATTTTTAGGGGGTTATTCACATCCATTTACCAGCTATTTTGATGTTCACCAGGGGTACAAGGTTTTGACACACTGCCATATTATGACTTAATCATCATGTGTCACCCTTTTCCCATGACTTGGCTCATTCGATCATCATCTCCCATGTCTTCCTACATATTCTTCCGGCGCAGTCCCCCAAGAAGTGCCTTTCGCCAGGCCCTGGCAGAGGCCAACCAGCGACAGGAAGATTTAGCCCGGCAGGGTGGGTCTGAGGTACAGCGCCTGCAGGCGGAACGCCCGGCGAAACCGTGAAGCAGCTGGGGATGGTTTTTGCTTGGTTTATAAAGATATAATATATAAGATACATGACAATGCATGATATGTAGTAATTATCTGCCTATCTGTTTGTCTATCTAGCTGCACCGACCTAATTACCTACCCATCCATCCATCCATCCACCCATTCATCCATTCATCCATGTATATGTTGAATGCTTGCTAGGTCGCTGCCTGCGTTGCAATGTGCCTGGAGTACACCTCAACATCCGTTGATTACCATATTTTCAGACAGACCCATAAAATCATAAAGGCATTGGTCAAACATGTCAAACTTGAATGCTCAAGGCCCATGGAAATCACAAACTTTGGCCGCTTTGAGTGTGAACCATCGATTTTTGGGTCAGGCAATTTAGATCCACGCGGGGTATGATCGCATTTTTTTAGCCCATGGTTGAACTACAGCCGCGCACAGCTACCTTGGATCAGGCTGAACTGCAAGAACACCAGCAGAAAATCAAGGTCTTAGAGGCTGACATCGTGCAGTTGGAACCTCAATTACTATCAATTACCAAGTGCTTGTCATGACACAACTTGCGGCACGGCACGGTGACTGGTCAGCCGGGGTGGAAACCGGCCATGGCTTAGGCAAGCGACAGATTCGCAGCGGCGATTAGATGAGGTCGCCAAGCGGCATCCGGAGTTCGGGAGTAATCTGAACAGGATAGCATGGGATAACTGTAAGATAACCCTTTATAATATTTCCATAACCATAGTATGGCATATAAACCATGTTTTAAACCATATATAGTTCCATTATGTTCATATTACATAACCATAATATGCCATAATATACCATAATGTAATATACCATAATTATATATATATATATCAGTATATGCCATTCTCATAATTGGCAACGGGATTTTGGAGTTTTGGGGTGCAGGCAGCTGCTGCGGCAAGACAAGACATAGAAGCAGAACGGTCTGCCCACGCAAATGCTATCGATTCTCTTGGAAGGCGGGGAATTCAGCAACCACTCTTCCAACATGTTGGTGCGAAATGATCACATTGCCTGTTGTATTCAACTGGTGATACTGGTGTAACCAGTGTAGGTCTCATGAGCAAGCGCTGGCTGAAACACAGCAAGGTCATCTTGTCCGGATCTCAGAAATTTTTGGCGAATCCAAGGATTGGATGCATTGATGACCCTGTGGGATCCTGTGGATGTTGTGGATGTTGCGCCAAAGGCAGAAATCGCGTCTCTTAGAGCCGAGCTTGAGGCAGAGGCGCCAGCTAACAGTAATTACCCTCTGGTAATTTAACATAGCTATTGAAAATGGCCATTTATAGTGGATTTTCCCATTAAAAATGGTGATTTTCCATAGTTACGTTAAATTACCAGAGGGTAAGCAGTTTTAAGCTACAGCATCATGCAGCAACAGCAAAGTTCATCTCCTTCTCCGTGCCACTGGTCTCATGGCCGCAGGTGCAAAGACTCCGAAGCCAGTTGCAATCTACGGACCAGGATAGTCAGCGTCTTCTCAAGGCCCGAGAGTCCATTGGTATCCATTGGTATCCATTGGTATCCATTGGTATCCATTGGTATCCATTGGTCCTTGTTAGGGACCTGGTGAACACCAAAAAAACTGGTGAATCATGGTAGACACGAGTCCTGAAAACGACATGGCAATCACATCGAATTGCTAGTGCATATTGACCTACATTTGACACTAGCTTCATGAGCCGTTCTTGTTTGCCGAACCTCTGTAGCCCCATGTAGAACTGTAGAACTAATTAATCCATACTCATCCAGCAACATCAGGACAGAGAAGCGGAGCTGAAAGTGGTCTCAGAGCAGTTGGAGGCGCCAATTCCTAGATGAAAATGGACTTTCGTGCAAGAAGATCAGAACTGACATATTTTTTTCTATCAGGTTATCAACTTGCAACTATTTTCGTATCATTGAATCCTTGTCGTTTGAACATGTCTTTCTTCTGATTTGGGAGTGGCTGGCTAAGGTGCTTCAATCTAAGCTTCAAGACGCCAGAAATCTGGCAGAGGAGGTGCCGGAATACCTGAGTGTTTGAGTGTTCATAAGGCACTGGGAACATCTGGGCATTCCCTGAAAAAAACCACAATCTGCATCAATCTGCCAATTTTGGGAATATTTGGGATTTTCCAAGTCGCCGTCGCTTCCGCCAATTCGCAGGAGCGCAGTTTGAAAGACGAACTCCAGAGACAGCTTGCCTGGGACTTGGATGCAGCGAAGCCGCCAAAGATCGGATGATATGGAGTGTAAAACCAAAAAAAATCATGGAGATATATGGAAAATATCATGTTTTTATTTGGTTTTATGGCAAAAAAAAGTAACGTAAACATGCGTAAACCATCGTAAACCTATTTTTGTACGATTTTCCATTGCCACCCTTGATTGCCGACTGGTAAAGACTGTTTGTGTCTTGCACAGGCGGAATGTGAGGCTTCATCGTCTGAGGAGTTGAAGAGACTTCAAGGCACAGCATGAAGTGCTCAGGGAGGGATGGGATTTTCACTTGTCGTTGAAGGCGAAATGGAAAAGCATCAACAAGAGCACTCAGTGGCCATTGAGCGCATGTGCCTGCCTCAATTTGCCTGGGAAGAGCAAGACACAACTAAAGTAATTCCGTTCGACAGATGTGATGGCGCTGTATATAGAGCATTCTAGAGTTCTAGAGCACTATGCTAATAGAGCAGTATATTCCACATAGTTGGTTTGCCAAAGGTACCTTACATAATTACAGCATGAGATGATGTGCAGATTGCCATTGAACCATTAGCTGTTTACTCCTCAGATGCCGAGGCGGGATGACTGTCAAAGGGAGATCCGGACCTTGACAGAAAAACATCAGAAAGAGATCCAGGGCTTGCAAGAGGACCTACTTTTGCGGTCGTTGTGCCCTTTTGGATGATTCTTGCAATGGTGGAACCATGTGACCTGGACATGGTTGTCAAAATTCTCTACCATTCTGCAAATACTTAGTTCAACAATGTTCAATATTGGCAAATTAGCAAAAGCGTACATCAATTTATATGAATCTGAACTAAATGGATACATCAGCACTTATCAAACTCATGAAATGAACTGGTGAATCCATTTGACCGGGGATTTTGAGGCCCCCATTTCGTGCCCCCATTTCCCCAGGAAATGAAGCACGCCTTGGAGATACGTGGCCGTGAAGGTTCCGCCGAAGTGCATCGATTGCAAGAGGAGATAAGGCTGGTTGGTCAGGTTGGTCAACGGTTGGTCAGTTGGGTTACCCCTCCACAGACTACTTAGTTACTTGGATATACCTTGATTCTTGAATGGATCCAAAATTGCAAGCTTTACAGGGAAATTTGGTGATAAACATTGATAAACCAGGAAATTCGAGTGTTTTTTCCCCACATTTTCCAACACACATTGGGAATAGCTCAGCAACTTCCTGGAATGAGTGCCTGCAAGGCATCAGAAGGCAGCATATGAGGAGGAGATTAGGCTTGCGGATGATGGATGATTTTCCCACTAAAACCGTCCATTCGAGATTTCCCAACCAGCCATGTTTGATTTTGCAGTTTAATTTCGTTTAATCATCATCAACCTGGAGGATTCTGAAGAAGAAAATTGAAGACTTGGAGAGTAGCCTGCAAGCCTCGCAGAGGGACGCGGAGGCAGGATTCACCAGAATGAGTGTCTCTGGCTCAATCAGAACAGAAGTGTGGTAAACTACAGCCATTCCACAGTTGGAGGGTTTCAATCCCAGCCATTTCAGAATTTTGATAATTTGGGCTATGGATCAATACCTATTAATATACCAGCTATTTGATGGGATGAACATCCATTTTAACCCAGCTATTTTTAGGGGTTCACCAGGGGTACCAGGGTTTTGACACACTGCCATTTTTGGGTTGACCACATTGAGCAGATTCTCAGGCTCAGCTTCGAGAACTGGAGGCTACGATGCGTCAGGAGGTTGAGAAGGCTGGGGGAAGCCTCAGTGATTCACCAAGAAACATAGGGATCCAACAAAGATATAGGGATTGTGGGGATTGTTAATGATTTTTTGATCTATTTTAATGGGATATTGTATATTATTAGATGTTTAGAACTATGATATAGCTAACATATTCAAACATAGTGGTATAATTATATATTCACGTCGCTTCGCGACGGCAACCGCCCGCACCGCATCGTTCTCTTCTACTGCCATTGTTCTCTTCTATTGCCGTCGCTCCGCGACAAGAACCCCTGTGCGGCCGCCACGGTTTGAACGATGTTGTTCTCACACCTTCGCGACCGCTCGTAACTGCCAATGATGTCGGCCATTGAGACCAAAAACATCCGAAAGTACTGATTGTCGGAAAAAAAAAACGCGAAGAATTTGATAGCCATGTATAGCGGACCAACGCAGTTCAAAAAATAACGAAAAACATGAAAAAACGGCGAAATTGCTGTTATTTACAGTGTTTTTGCGCGGTGAGAAGCAGAAACCACTGCAAATACCATGGTTTTTGAGGGTCAGGTGGCCAAAAACACTGTAATTTACAGTGTTTTTTTAACCAACGTCAAAAAACACTGGTATTTACGATGTTTTCATTCACACCGTAACATAAAACAGCGTAATTTACGAGGTTTTTGGAAGTTTTGAAGCTAGCCGTCAAGCATGCAGAAAACAGAAAAACACTGTAAAAACCAGTGTTTCTGCTATCACAAAACGACGAAAATCAGTCCGAAAACGGGTCCAAAAACTCAAAAATCCGCCTCCGGGCCAGGCCACCTGCGGAACCGCAAAAAAAGATGTTGCAAACCAAAAAATTGAGGTCAAAAAGTTGAAAAACACGGGTTTTTTTCACTTTTCGCTTGCCGATTTTGGACGGGCGCGTTCACGAACAGGTGTCTTCCGTACTGTTTTTTACAGTGTTTTTTGAAGGCGAGCGTCACGACCTATCAAAAACAGGAGGTTTTGGCCGAAAAATGGGACCCCCCCCCCCAGGTAAACCTGTAACCTTTTACGAGTGCCATCCGGAAGATCACGCCCCAGCACCTTCGGTGCGGGCGGATTTATATATAATTGATGGGATATGATTGGGATATCATGGGGATTAGAATTAAGGATAAATTAGCGATGGATACGACAAGTGACTGGTTGGTGATTAAGAAACATTTTGGTATGTTCCCATGTGGATCGATGATCCCAGATTGTCTTTGCCTGATATCATTGGCATAGATTGAAGCTGCCAAACAGTCTGGGTATGGCGACTCAAACTAGAAAAGTACCATCCCGGGCTCAGTCCAGATGCTGTAGCTGGTCATGTTCAAGATCTGAAACTATCCGATGTTTGGGTCAAGGATTTTGGGCCATAGCCAGTGGCCATGCCTCGGAATGGATAATCTTGTGATATCTTGATCTCTTGTGTGTCTTCTATCATCTCAAAAAAACACAGGTTACAGGTTTTCGTATCCTCGACAGGCAGGAGAACCCAGAGATCCCAGAGTTTGGCCCATCATTTTGGTGTAACTGACAATATCAACCTACCATAACCTACCATTGGAAGGGCAAATCTAGAGGACCATCCAAAAAAAAATCTGGATTTTCTGTGGAAGGCCATGGGTTTCCTGTGGATTTCCCCAACCAGCCCGTGTCTGATGGGAAACGGACTGGGAGGTGCGAACCGAGGGCATCGAGATGGTTCAAAGACTGAGCTCTGAACATGAGGCCAGCAGCTGCAAGATGCTGCAAGCAGCTGGTAGATTTTGGATGTGTTTGGCAAGCTTGAAATTGGGACAGTTGGGACAGTTGGGACAGTTGGGACAGTTGGGACAGTTGGGACAGTTGGGACAGTTGGGACAGTTGGGACAGTTGGGACAGTTGGGACAGTTGGTCTTGAAGCAGACCTTTTGATATCGTTTGATCATTTGATCATTTTGATAGATTTTCTTCATTCTTGTTGAAATCAATGCTGACCTTTCACCATGATAGTCTGCCTGGGAACGTGAGGCGAAGCTCGAAGATGTCTTCCGAAAGAACTCTGAAGCGCTGGAGCAACTTCAGCAGAAACTTGGATCTTCTCATCAGGCTTGGTGCCTTTGGGCCTTTGGGGCCAGTTTTTAGTGACTTGTAGTGGATCTATGTGGATCTTGCAATTGAACGCCCCAATTTTTTTGGGGGTTTTCCATGCAAAAAAACTGGCTATTTTGATGTTCAGCAGGACCGGATTGATGAGATGCGCGGAAAGCATGGGCGAGAACTGGAGCGACTGAAGGCCCGTTGTGTGTTTTTTTTGGAGCTTGTTCAAAACGCGTACGGAACGTGTGTCAAGAAGACCCAAAAGAGATCAAAAGAGCCAAGACTGGGCCAAGACTGACTCTCTTGGATGGCAATATTGATGGATGCTACACTCGGAAAGTCAGGAAGATGAATTTGAAAGCAACAGAGCCGCGCGCGAGTATTTGAATGATGTTGAATGTATTTGATCATTTTCATTCCTGTTCATTCTTTGCCTCTGAAATGCCTTTCACAATATTAGTGCCATAGGAAATAAAAGTTGGATTGGATACAAAAACAATGGAAAATGGTCATCAATATTCATCACTTCATTAGGGAAGAATAATGAAGAATAGGGATTTGTAGACCCATTATATAAGGATTCGTTAGGATTCCATCATTGTGAGATGGATGCAGACTCCGCTTTTTCAGACGGCCCATGCAGCTGAAGTGAAAGATGCCCAAGCTGCGCACAAGACAGCCCTGCAGGAGGCCGCCCGAACCTGGTAAATGATGCCCACATGCATCATTTTGGGGACTGAAAATATGTGGCTATTTAATTGCTATTTGTAGATGATGATCTATAGATGATGACTATAGATGATGATCATAGATGATTTGTAGATTTGTAGATGATTTGTAGATTATCATGGATGACTATAGATGATCATAGATGATTCCAGCATAATGATCTCGGGGCTGACAATATTTGTATGGATTTCATAGTCCAGTGCTGCCGCCCTATGCGGCCAACTTTCATCAGAGGTGCGGTCAGAAATGGCAAGAGCTGTGAAAGAGCTGGAAATCGCTGCCAAAGTCGCAGCCGAAAGGCACTGATTTCCGGGGGAATGGGCTGGCAGATCATGTCAGACAACATATGCGTGTAATGGCGTGTATGTATATACATTGTATATATATATATACATATACGCACTATACGTATTATATATACACACACTATATAATATATATATATATTACATATGTAGATATGATTTTTATCTTTGTGTTTGTGTATGTGTATGTAATATATCTATATCATTCTATATCCATATATACTGGAGTCATACCCTGTGATCTTGACCTGTGACAGGCATGCAACTGAGATCGGTTCCCTCAATGCAACGCTGGAATCGGAGCGCGCACAGCTAGAGTCTGTTCGCAAAGAGGCGCAGCTGGATCTTTTTTGGGATGTCATGGGGAATCATGGGAATATAATCAGCATATTGGGGATAGAAATGGGTGGAATAGATTTAGACCAGAATTCGGACTTACGACTTATAACATCTTATTACTCATAACCAACAATATGATTTCTGTTCCAAACATAGTGCCAAAATCTGGTTGATCATCATTTTCTCCACCTTTTCATGGCAGGGTTTATGTATCCAGACTGGACAAACCTCTTGGATTATTGCTGGTTGTATATCAATGTAATTATAGTATATCACCATATTCCATCATGTTCGTTCGAATATTCCATCATATTAATTGGCATATTCCATCATGTTCATTGGAATAATCCATCATATTCCAATGAAATTCTTGGTTGAAAATACCGCGCTCTTTGCATCCCATGGTCAAAAATGCTGCTGATCTCGGCTGGCGCCGCTCCAGGCCCAAAACCTACAGGAGGAGCTCCGAAAAGTCAAAGCGGCCACGGCCGAGTTGGAGGTCGTGTCGTGAATGTTCCCTCCGCCTCTGTACCCTGTGATCACCAAATGTGGCTGGACAATCCTCTATGAATGATGGTAAATGGATGGTAAATGGATGGTTTATGATGGTTTCATGGGAAAATCAACTATAAATTGGAGATTCTCCATCGCCATAGTGGAGTATCCCCAGTTTATGGCGATCTGGGATAAGAAATCAACCAAATTTGGGGACCACATTACAGTAACCGCCCTAAAATATGCCGAACAGTTGGAAAGCTGTAGATTATAGAAGAAACATCATCGCACTAACATCCTGGAAAGGATGTTTTAGGCATTTTTTTAGGGACCCCGTATAACTTCTACGTAGTATGATGGAAAATCCATCAATGTTTCCACCGTCAATGGAAGATCCGGATTCCGAATGGGTAGCAGCTATGGATTTCCACCAGTTGGGATATGCTGCGATCTGATGCGATAAATGGGATGTATGACCAGCAATATGATTTTGAATTGGTACCACACTTAGTGGAAGTATAACTTTATAACATTTTATAACCACCATTTTATGGCCATTGATTTGGGAATATGATGAGTAGCCAGCAGATTTGATAGCCACTGATAGCCTCGCAGGCCAAGTTTAAGGCAACAGTTGCAAAACACGATGAAACCATGAAGCGGAGACTCCAGGAGCAAGGGATACCACTTCCGCTTTTTGTGGAAGTTGTACAGAGAAAACGACCAGTTTAGTTACGTTGAATCTATTCTTTTTCATGTATCCATAGCCCCAGAGAAGTAACAATATTCACCTATATTCACCTCACAACATGAAAATTGTCGAGTCTTGGAACTGCCGAAATTGGTAAATTCCCTGCCTGCCACTGAAATCAGCAAGTTTGCTGCCTTTCAGGAGTTTGAGAAAGAAAAGAGGCACATGAAAGAGCAACACAAGAGAGGACAAGTCAGTGAGGTTTCATAGATGTTGGTGTCCAAGTTCAAGTAAGTTTCAAACATTTTTAAGCTTGTTATTCAACAATAATGGGATCATGATCACGAGAGGAGTTGAGCAGCTACTTGAAGAGCAAACCAAGGACCATGGGTCGTTTGGGCCGACATGAGGGGCTATGGATTTGAATCCATGATGTTTTACAATGACTGTGAGATACATTACCAGATTTCAATGTTTGGTATCCCATGAACAATATATATATATATATTCTATAATTATATATATATATATCCATTAACTAATACTGTGTATATTATAAATTATAAATATATATATATATGTATGTATGTATTGTATGAAATATGTGCACATGCACACACACACCCATCACATGTAGTGTATATATTTTATACATATACACGTAAATATGATACGGATGATGTGTAGTCGAATAATTGTTGTACAGACATCATATCATCATATCATCTATACATCCACACATACACTAAGAGACTATGCTAAGTCAAATGCACTGTCACAGATGAGCCACCCAATGATGAGAAATCAGACTTTCTCACAGGAGATTTCCGAGCTGAAAGAGCAGTTTGACTGCGCAAGAAATTTGCAGGACGCAGATCTTTGTGCCGTGAAGACGGGTTGACATTTGAGGTCTGTCTAAAAAGGAGGTCGGTACTCGTATATTATACTATGGTATATCCTGAAATGGCACTATTTTATGGACAAAACGATGATAAAGCATCAAATTTTAGGGCATTGTAGTTTCTGTTTTTTTCGGACAAACCCGTTTAAAGAATCGCAAAGAACAGGAATGGAATGACAATGAAGAACATAAGATGCCTTCGCTTTGATTTGGATAGGGCGACTGTCATGACAATCAGTGATATACAGGTTTTCAAGCTGGGCCATTCGTCAGCTACAATCCTTTCTGCCTTTCTGTGAGGAGATGCAAATCAACATGCAGCAGCAGCGAATTGTGGAGTGTTGCCCCAAGGGCCCAAGGGTTCATGCAAAAATGCACACAGCCAAGACATGGACGTGTCTGAAAATGGGGTGTGCCCACAAAATTGGGGTGGATTTTGGGGTACCCTGTTTTCAGACAAAAGCCTGCTTTACAGAAATTGAGGTTGAAGGGTCATGCAAAGGATATCAAAGGGTTCTTTTGATCCGAGATGATCCAAGCATGATCCAAGCATGTCAACGTATCTCAACCATACTTAATGTTTTACACTTGCTTTGACAAGGCTTGAGAACCTCTACAACTCCAGGCCTTCCCGCGAGGAGGACGCGCGGTGTTTTTTGGTGCTCTCAACTTCAGCAGGTCACGGCGGTGGTTTTGCAGGATTTGCAGCTGATTGCCCAGTTGGAAACCGATGTACAAGCCAAATCTGCCCAAATCACCAAGCGACGAACTCAGCCATGGCACTGTAGCTGAACAGGACTTGAATGACAATGACTTGAAACCAATGTTACACGCTGGTTAGACTTAGCCTGAACATGAATCGCAAAGTTGACACTATTGTTTTTATTTGAAGCATTTTGAAGCCCCCACAAGCATCGCACAGCGACAGATATGACTGCGACTGCTGCAACTGCTCAAGGTTGTTGGATGACATGCAGTTCTACAAGCTGGAGCTGGTCAATCGTGAGCAGAACTACAACAAGGCCAATTTAATCGCTGCCAGATTGGGCATGTTTCCCTTGCAATGTAGCTATATCATGGCCAGTCAAGGCAGTGGAGCCGCACCATAAACCATGTAGAACATTGGAGTCTTTGTCATGGAACTTCTCCTAGAGCTGATTTGATCTGGGGATTTCCCATTGATGGCGAGGTCTTTGGCGCGGAGCCAACCATTGGCATCATGAATCCCATCGCCAAGAAACCCAGTGGCCCCACCAACGGAGCCCCACCACAGATGCGAGTGGTGCAACAGTTGCAGCCTCGGGCCGACGTCGCCTGGATAGCCCACTGGCTATGGCAATGATAGAATATATATTATATACATCATTAATATCACGAAATGCCAGTTTTCAAGTGTGAAATTTGATAGAAATAAGTTAATAAAATGGATATCGTGCATTTTCCGGCCACGGTAGAGTGAGAGAAACAGCTTTGGTTTAGGCCTGGAGCTGGCATGAATGGCGTGAACATGGGCCTACCCCGGTTCTGATCTCAGCTGTTGTGCAATTGGAACAGCTGTGCGCTTTGATGGCTGGAGGCTTGGCATGACACCGGCACCCACCAGAAGCAACAGCAACAAGCCAATCCAAAAGTCGTTCCAAGCTGAGCTTGAAGCAAATGAGAAGTGGGCCCAGTGGGCTTTGTTTGTGAACACTGAGCGAACATCATATTGATATATTGGAACATGCTGCGCAAAACACATGTTGGAGGTTTGCAATACATAGCCATCAACCATGGTTTCAGCATGTTCAGCTTATTTGAGCCGTTTTGGTTAGAGATAGACAGAGAGCATTCTTTAGGCATTCATTCCGGCGTGTACAGTTGCCTGATGAGCAGTTTGAGTGCCACACCACAGGGGCCTGTCCCTTCAGAGTATGTGGCAGTTGGAAACCTTCGGGTGAATCCCACCCTTCACCATACCGTTGAGAAGACGGTTTGCCCAGGCACTGGCTTCAGCACCAACTACTTTTGGTCGTGCTTGGACCAGGTGGTCACGGAACTGCGTCCCGAGCTCGAACGGTGCCTGGCCAAGCGTGATGAGCTTCAATCCAGGATTGACGGCTGGTATGAGGAAGGCAAGAAACGGGGGGCCGACCTGTCACAGCCTGAGTTCAGGCCGGCCTGCCGTGAATTCCTGAAGGAGATCGGCTACCTTTGTGAGGACAAAGGGCCGGTGAATGTGACAACTCAGTTTGTGGATGATGAGATCGCAAGGGTCCCTGCACCCCAACTGGTGGTGCCTTCAGACAACGCTCGCTATGTGCTGAACGCTGTGAATGCCCGTTGGGGATCCTTGTATGATGCACTCTATGGCTTTGATGTGATCCCAGCCTACGCTGTGACAAGCAGTGGAGTTGAAGTCAATGCCTCGAAGGGGGGAGGATACAATCCCATGCGAGGTGAAGCTGTGATTGACTTCGCCAATGGCTTCTTGGATGAGATCGCACCTTTGACCGGAGGCAAGTGGTCTCAGGTGTGTCGAGTATGGCCCAAATATGTCGGCACCGTCCAGAGACTGCAACTCTTGCTGGAGGATGGGTCGACAACCAGCCTGAGGACTCCCTCCCTCTTTGTTGGTTCCCAGGGAAATCTAGGACCACCAGATGCAGGACCCAACACCAAGAAGATTAGCACATCTACTAGCCCCTGTGTGCCAGATCAAGGCCGAATCTTTCTGAAGCACAACGGCCTCTATTTGATCTTGGAGATTGACAGGAGTCATCCCATTGGCAAGGCCGCCTTGAGCGGTATCAAGGACATTACAGCAGAGAGCGCCCTGACGGCCATTTTGGACATGGAGGATTCGGTGTCTGCAGTGGATGCCGAAGACAAGTGCAGGATCTATAGCAACATCTGTGGCATCTTTAGTGGCACCTTGGAAGCCCCTTTCCTGAAAGATGGCAAGGCCATGACCCGAAGGATGCGCCATGACGTTTGGTATCGTGATGATAAGGGCAACACCTGCACAATTCCTGGTCGAGCTTTGGCCCTGGTGCGAAACGTTGGACATCACATGTTCACAGATATGGTCCTGACAGCTGATGGAAAGCAGGTGCCTGAGGGCTTTGTGGACTGCTTGGTCACTACGGCAGCAGCTCTACAAGATCTCCGAGGCACAGGTCGATTGATGAATTCCCGCGAGGGATCGGTGTACATTGTGAAACCCAAACAGCACGGACCTGACGAGGTTGCTTTGACCAGCCGACTCTTTGGCCGAGCAGAGGAGTTCTTTGGACTTCGACGCAATACCATCAAGATGGGCATCATGGATGAAGAACGTCGCACTTCGGCCAACCTTCGAGAATGCCTACGTCAAGCATCAGAACGAGTGTTCTTCATCAACACTGGCTTCCTTGATCGTACCGGAGACGAGATCCACACGTGCATGCTTGCTGGCCCGGTGGTCAAAAAGGCTGACATGAAGAAGCAGAACTGGATTCAGTCCTATGAGGCGGGAAATGTGGACGTTGGATTGCATTGTGGACTGCAAGGAAAGGCCCAGATTGGAAAGGGCATGTGGGCCAAGCCTGACAGCATCTCAGCTGAATTGGAGATACTGGAGTCAATAGTAATACGTATAGACTCCAGAATCCAGTTACTCTAGTTTACATTTTATATAATTATATTACAGTATATTATATTTATTATATCATGAATATATATAACATTATAAATATAACTATATAACTATAACATAATAACTCATGATAGAGTATGCTTCTTTCCACAAAGAGGATATGATGTGCTTCCAAGTGCCAGCATTTCAAGACGCAGGTCCCCACAATCTTTAATAATCTTTATACATACATTACCTACATTGAAGAAACATGTTCATGACTGACAGCCTCACAAGTAAAGTGTTGGTCCATGTCGGCCCTATTTGACCACATTGATATGATGATGTCTATATATTTCTAACCTCGTATATGGATATGTTATTAACACAGACACATTACAAATAGTTAATATACGTACAATATTAATTATATCTATAATATATTACTAAATATAATATTAATCTTCAAGATGATACTACACCTGGGGGTGACTTTCGAAAAATTTCGCCCAGGTATGAAGGACATGCTGGACGGCAAGATCTCCGAGCTCATGGCCGGAGCCAGTACGGCCTGGGTACCCTCACCTGCAGCGGCCACGTTACACAGCTTGCACTACCACCATGTGAACGTCCCCGAGCGTCAAATGCAGCTGGCCATGCGGCCCGCGGCCAAGATCGAGCTGCTGTTGGAACCTCCGTTGCTGGCTCAGAAGCTGACAGATGAAGAGATCGGCCATGAATTGAAAGAGAATGCTCAAAGTATCCTGGGCTACGTGGTGCGATGGATCGATCTCGGCATTGGTTGCTCCAAGGTGGGGATGGGATGGAAATTTTCCCATGTTGGGAGGTGATAAAAACATCCATTCACCAGCGATGACTTAGGGATACCAGCAGGGTAACATGACAGGGTATCCTGGGGTTACCACCACCAGGTCCCAGATCTCAGCAATGTTGGTCTGATGGAAGATCGAGCGACCCTGCGCATCTCCTCGCAGCTCATGGCGAATTGGCTCCACCACGGAGTTGTGTCAGAGATGCAGGCGACCGGCCGGCTGCCAAAACAAAACAGTGGATGGCTATGGATGGCTGTACATTTGATACACTGACAGCGTCGGACATGTTTGTTTAGTATGTGTTTATTGAGTATAACATAATCTATAAATATCATTGAATATCTACAAATCTATGAACTATAAGTTATACTACGTAATCATAATCATAACATATCATAAGTACGCTATAAATATGGGATTCTTCTGATCAGTTCTGATCCTCTTTTTTCTGGTCACCAGGTTTCCCATGGGGTCCCCCCCATGGTCCCCATGGGGTCCCCAGTGGTCCCCAGGTCAGGGAGACCTTCCACGAGATGGCCAAATTGGTGGACCAGCAGAATGCGCGTGAGCCAAACTACATCCCAATGTCGACGAACCCGGAGCAGTCCCCTGCTTTCCAGGCGGCCTTGAAACTGGTCCTGGAAGGCAAAAAGGCGCCCAATGGCTACACAGAGTACACCTTGCATGAATTCCGCAAGAAGATCAAGGGTGACGTTACCCTGATGGCAAAGATGTGAGAATAGATGTGAGATGTGAGAAAAACATAAAGCGAACAACTATTTAAATTTAAATTGTGGTATTCGATGTAGCCTAGCCGAAGCCCGGACAGAAATTGCAGGCATGGGCCGCCTAGTATGACCTCCTTTTGTATGAGGGTTCGCTAGGTTTTGCAGTTTTCTAGGTACTCGAACAATATCTCGATCGATCTATCGATCGTATACTGTTTGCGGCATCGCCTTGCTACTGAGCAAAGCGTAGACTCGTATTTAAAACCTCGATCTTTGGCAAGTGAAAAAGATGCCCCAACAGACTTCATGCCCAACAGAGCGAGAATCCATCTTTTGGCTACGTCAAGATATGTCAAGATGTCACGGTGTCACGGACCATCTTTTTGGATGTGGCCGAAAATTTCAGAGATTTCTTATGATTGGTCTAGGAAAAACATCACCCATCCAGTTTTCTATAAATTGATCTATAATCATCTATCATCTACAATTATTTATCATAAACAGATATAAAGTTTATAAACAGCACAAAGATGGAGCAGCCCACAAAAAATCTCACACGGTCTCCAGTCCCTAGGCGGCCATCCAGCGGAAGCATGCGCCGCGCAGGTTCCATGGAGTGATACGCCTTTATTGATGAAAAAACAACTGGAAATAGATCATTATAAATTTAAAGATAATAAGATATATCGTTACATTTGCTGTATATGTGTTTTTGGTAAATTTGTTTATACAAATATACAGAAATAATTACTATATAAACGATCATTATACTGGAAAGTGTATGAAAATATACGATAATTTCTATCAGCTAAACATCATTGCCTCTAGAATTGGCCATGGAGTTTCGAAACCAAACGGCTGATGGAAACCAATTTACGGCTGATCGTAGCATTGAGAATTCCTGTCTCACTTAGTTACACTGTCTCACTGGTACTGCGAGTACCGTAAGGATTGACCGCAAACACCAATCCTGCGAGCACGACTTGCAAAGCAATTCACCGGGCATCAGGTTGATCTGTATCTTAGCAACCAAAAACACAAAGATGTTTGAAGCATTGAAATTTCCACATCATCCATCAACATGGTCAGACAGATTTTTCGGAGGCACTACTTAGTTGTCAAAGGCGGGCCAATCGACCAACCTTTGCCCCTGATTAAATCCCAGCATGCTCATGGGCCGGAATCGCTGGCTCTCTAGTCGTGGGAGAGACCACGTGTTCTTGTGGAAAATTGCTTCACATTTTGCGTAAAGACTTGTCCGCCTTTAAATTAGCAAAGTTTCAGGTCATGCTTCCGTGGGTGTTGTATGCAGATTCATGTGCCGAAGGAGTAGTACAGCACTCGATGCACTCTGTATTTCATCCAGCTGCTTCAAGCATTGTTGAGTTTCCAGACATAAACTGTACAAAAACAATAAAAACAGCTGACTGCAGTGCTGCGGCTGACATAATTAACCTACTTGAACTTCAGCTGACAATCATCACTCAGATATGAAAGTCATTTCATGGGACAAGCAAGTTTTTTCAACTGCAGTGCTCGTTTCGTTGTTCCCGATGCCGAAAACAAAGAAGAAATCCAAGAAGCAGCTGGAGGAAGAAGCACTGATATTGATAATTGCAACTGGGGATAACTGGGGGTACTTCTTCTATCTTTTTCTCAGATGGGTTTATCTGAAAATGGGGCCTACCCCATTTCTGATAGCCATTCTTTTAATGGAGGCAAGTATGAACCATGATTAACTATGGGTGTTTGGGCACCCAATGTTGAGACATATACTCATCTGATGCCTCTTCTTCTGTGTTGTGACAGGACGAGCTCCAAAAGGCAGCTGAAGAGCAGAAGCGACATGAAGAAAAGGAGAGACTCTTCAAATTGGAGGAGGACAGCTACGTTCATCGCTGAAATGTGGCCCAGTGGAGATCAGTTGAAGCAGGGCTCTGCCTGCGGATGCCCACTCTGCAGGATGCTCTTGCGGCGAACCGAGAGAGATTGGAGATTGAGCTCGAGGGCAAAAATCGCGTGTTGGAAGCGGAAAGGCTAGAGGCGCACCATGGCGCATCATGGCGCACCATCGAAGTGGCTGCAAACATCTTTTTCCTTGGCCACTTTCAGTTGGAGTTTGAATGAGTTTGATGATGTTTGATGTTTGCCCATTGTTTTGGAGGAAGAGCAAGAGCTGGTGGTCCGTCCTTCCGGCCCGTTTTAACGGCACGTTGGCCTTGGACTCGTGACTGTGACTGCAGATGGCAGGAATGAAAGGTGAGCGCAAGCGATGCCTAGACTACGAACAGTCCCTTGAGCCGAAGCAAAATGGGTCAAAGCAGTTTTTAGATGTCAAACTTCATGAAATTCGATGGCGAATATAGGGGGATTCGCATAAATGGGAAATCCCCAATAGCTGGATGGTTTAGAATGGAACATACCATCTATAAATGGATGATAACTGGGGGCTACCCCTATTTCAGGAAACCTCCATAATCAATCTGACCCATGATGCTCTGAGGTCAAAGTTGCAGGAGAAGATCGAATGGCAAAAGTTTGTTTCCTGCACGTCGCGACCCAACGTCATGTGTGGATCCTGGCGAATCGAATCTCAGTCATGGCCTGACGGGTACATCAAAACATGGCTATGACTGGGGGGTGATTTTCATGGGAAAACCACCTGAGGAGTACAAACATTATGGCTATGACTGGGGGGTAATTTTCATGGGAAACCCAATCATTATGGCTATTCCAGTTGGTGGATGATTGGGACTTACACTGCCACATCGCGGATGATCAGAAGGCCTACCGGGCCTACCATAATCCATTGGAGTCCTCATGAGCTCAGCATTGGAAGGGAATTTCTCCCTCGAAGCAATGACATGTATACCGTATACCTTGTTTTCCACTTGGGTTGCTATTGAACACCTGCCAAGCTGAGGTTTGAAAACGAGATCACCACTTATGTTTCCATGGTGCGTCCAAACCTTATTCGTTCCAATGATTGTGGCGAGGTTTGCGCGAAACACCGAGACAAGAATACTCGCCTTGGCTATTGAGACATGCAATTTGCTTGACTCTTGCCGGATTGATTTGGGTATGGATCAATACCTATTAATTAATACCATTTTTAGGGGGATGAACATCCATTTACCAGCTATTTTGATGTTCACCAGGGGTACCAGGGTTTTGACACACTGCCATTTCCCTTCTGTGATACATGGTTGGAGCATTTTGGAGCCATGCCGGCCATGCGTTTCCATCTGACATCTGAGGCGAGGAGCGATCTGACAGAGAATCCATGGAGACTGCCATTGAGAAGTGCAAAGCTGGAGAAGAGGTCGTGGAGCACTTAGACAACTTTGGACAACTTTGGACATTTTGGACTTGGCCTGATCTGCATGCACCTGTACTGTAAATGAATTCCGAAATATAGAGCAGCCTGTTGTGCATAGTACCTGGCAGTGAGCAACGATCCACACATACTGAGATTAGGATTTGAATGGATTTAATGGCACCAGTGCAGGCCGTTGTCATAAATGTACATGACTGGGGGTTTCCATAAATGGGGGTACCCCAGAATTGATGGTTTATGTTGGAAAAGCCTATAGAAATGGATGATAAATGGGATATCCATCCATTTATGGAAAGCTTCATATCACTTCAGCTGCTGAAGTTAAAAGGTGAGGAAAGACATCGCCAGGTCACTGGTATAATGTGCTTGTGGGCTACATCTTACAATATATTACAATAATAATAATATAGATATTCCATATATATATATATATGTGTATAATAATGTGTCTAGTATATTTATATATCTCGTAGAATCCCATAGATATATCCCGTACATATCTTTATATATATATATATGTATGTATGTATTTATTTATTTATTTACTTATTTATATATTTATTTATTAGTAATTACTATTATTTGCATATATATATATATACATACATACATACATTACATTACATTACATTACATTACATTACATTACATAGACATTGCATTACATTACATTACATTACATACATGACATGACATGACATGACATGACATGACATGACATGACATGACATGACATGACATTACATTACATTACATACATAGACATGACATGACATGACATGACATGACATGACATGACATGACATTACATTACATTACATTACATACATAGACATTACATTACATTACATTACATTACATACATAGACATGACATGACATGACATGACATGACATGACATGACATTACATTACATTACATTACATACATAGACATGACATGACATGACATGACATGACATGACATGACATGACATGACATGACATGACATTACATTACATACATAGACACATACATAGACACACCATATATACCTGGCATCTTTACTATACCTGCCACAGAGATGTTTCCCCCAGGTGGGCGACCTCCTGGAGCTCTACTGCAAGGCCTGCGAAGAGGGCAACGTGACCCGACAGGACTGGCAGCGGCCTCAGGTGTTGACGACCGGGATGACCGGGTGGGATGACGTTGGATGGGATGTAACCATCATGGTTTTTAATAGTGGTCAATATGATTATATAGTGATTTTATATGTGTATATATATATATATGTGTTTTATATGATTTTACATATGTTTTTTTTTAAAAAAAAATAGTGATAAATAGATTGTTTGTTCGCCCGATACTTCTTTAATGGATCACTGTAGAAAATAGTGGTTATAACTATTATAATTATAGTAAGTTAAAGCGGTCAATTGTTTTTTGGGGATGTAATATGATATAAATGATCAGTGGACAAAGGGGTAGAAATGTTTCAGAAATTGGCAGAATGGTGGGAATACCTTGTGACTCTAGGTTATTTGCAACGGTTTTCACTTTGACAAGTTGAGATTCTTCAAGCGTGTTTGGGCTTGGAACAAGCTAGTACATTCATTGCATGTGCTGTTGACTACAAGGTGCATGCACTACATTGGTGAGATTCGTGCCCTCGAAGTGGAGTTGATTGATGCAGCTACTGCTCATTTGTTCGCATCCCAGCAGATTGCGTTGTTCACCCAGCAGAAGAGAGAGCCGTGCGGCACCATTAAGTAAAGAAGGCTTGTTGCTGTAGAATCCATGGCCAAAGATGCTCTTTTCCCAAAGTGAGCGGTCTTCTTCACCTACCCTTCAAAATATTGGGGATTATCGCAATCGCAATCATCGTATCATCGTAATCCATAGACTGGGAATCCATGGGAATCCCGTTCTTAACCAAGCAGTACAATGGATCTAAGCCCTTCCCAATCTTCTCAGGCTGTTGTACATTGAGAAGCAGGAAGCCAATGCGCACTTGCAGGCTGGGCCCTTTGAAAAAAGGCAATACTTCTGGGGACCCCAAAGTCACCATGTCACCCAACATTTTCCTTGATGAGTGAAGTTCAACAGAGTATGGTAGAAGTTGTATCCCGGATATGATGTTGGATCCACAATTTAATGAGTTAATAACCCATCCTCCATTTTTCTTGGTTACTCTTTCTACATCTCCCTACTTGGGATGTGCGATCGCCGCCAGCCATTATCCCGGTCTCAAGGGAGCGCCGTTGCACGAGGTCTATTTGCAGTGGGGCAATGCCAACGATGAGATGAAGGTGGTGGGTCCCATTTCATCCGTGGGAATCGACACCTGAAATGGGGATGAAAATCCCTTCCCCGTAATGGCCCTAAATCCCTTAAAATATATGAAACACCCCCCAGAGACCATGGTGACCATGGTGGATGGGGATGAAACATGATGAAACCACACATGACTGGGGGCTGTTTAGGGCTGTTTAGGGCTGTTTCATATTGGGCGGACCTGATTCTTGAAAGCATTCCCCACAAAATTTATCCTCACCATTCGTGGATTTCAACATATTTCAACGACATAAGAAGCCTCACGGTGGGTGGGGATAGATCTAACATCACCAGTCACTTTCGATGGCGCCAGGTGGGCTTCTGGGGCCATTTGCAGAGCAAAGGCTTTCGCGCCAAATCCATCGAGCATAGCAAGATCCAGATAGGACCCTTGACCCTGGTGAATGAACTCATCACTTCAGACGCAGCCTGTCAGGATATAGACTGGGCAAAAAATCCCATGAAACCAGACACACTCAAATCATATATCGTTGGTGATAGTTCCATAAGCACCATTAGATCACTATGAAGCCACCATTAAAACACCATTAATCATCAAATCATCGCAAAATCGCCATTAAATCCACTATAAAATCACCACTAAATCACCATCAAATCCACCATAAATCACCAAAATCACCAGTAAAGCATATTAAAAAAATCAATTTTATCATCACCGTTCAACCATCATTCAAAATCATTGAAATCTGTCCAAAAATGGTGGTCCTGCCACCCATCCACCCCGTGTCCTGCGAGGACTGGATCTTCCCAAAGCGATCCAACTGCAGTCCATCGGCCACTGCATTGGTGTGCCGAGCCCCGTTTTTTCGGCCGTGGGGTCGTGGTCGGTGATGGAAAAACGTGGGTCCAATGTTGGTGACAGTTGTGAGTTATCACCGATAAGTGCTGAAAAAAAGATGCTAGTTTCCAATGATCTAAAGCGATGAGAAAAAGATGTCTCATGAGATTCGTCTTCACAGTGAGTTTTTAAAGGAAAGCCCCTAATGTTTGATGGATTTTGATGGTAAACATATGTAAAAACCTGTAGATTCTCCCTTGAACCAATCCGATGAATGTCGTTAAACTTTACGGGCACTTGGAAAATTTTGCGGTGAAAATATCATGGAAATACCATCCTGGGAAACACGTGTCTATCTTTTTAAAGGGGGTTGCTATGGGTTGCTATAAAAGGCAAAACCGTTTTAACCAGCTAGTATGATGGGATGGGATAGTGGCATTCTTCATGACTTCCATTCAGTTTGGAGAAAATGACACCATGCTTCAAGCTCTACAAAACAGAATTCGGAGCCAGAAAATCCAGCCCTATTAAAACATGGCCGGAGTTGTTTCTTCTGTTCCATTTGGGATGCCGAATTTCTCAGTGGGCACTGCCTAAGGTGCGATCTTTGTATACCACCTTCGACAGTGCTGGAAAGGATCCAGTCCAAATGTCCATCGGAGGAATGATTCGGGTGAGAGCCTCAGAGTGGCCCAGTGAATTTAACAGATGCTTTAAGCCAAGGTTTTCTAAGCCAGGTTTTGATATCCATTGATCATCATTAACCATCATTAACCATGGTTTAATTAGTTGAATTAGTTTAAATTAACCATCATTATGGTTTAATTAACCATCATTAACCATAGTTTAATTGTTCAAATGTGCAACTTAGTTCTCCATGGTTTTGCGATGTTTTCCCATCATGGGTTTTCTGCCAGCGAAGCTGAAGAGCGGCCAAAAGGTGGATCTGCTGTCGATCCCGCCCTTCAGCAAAAAGGTGAAGGGATGGACCATACGACAGGTGCCGGCACCTGGCAAGGAGACCTTGGGATGCAACAAAAAGGGATCCATGGGATAAAGGGAATTTCTGATACAAATGCTCATAGTATGCTAATAGTCATATGAATAATAGTACTATAAATACTAATAGTAAAAGTAGTAGTCTAATAGTAATAGTAATGGTATTAGTACATATTAGTACCAGAAATTGACTTATAGTAATTGCAGATAACAATATTATATTATATTATATTATATTATATTATATCAATACAACTAGTTTATACAGTAATGACAATGATAGTTATGATAATAATGATAACAATAGTAGTCCTGATAACGATCATGTCAACGACCAATTGTACCATACGCATTTTATATGAATATAGCAGTTCAAATATAACCCAGATCAACCCAGATCAGATATTTTCGAGGAGCTCATGAAACTGCCCTACCCCAACACTGAGCACACCACGGCGAGCACAGCAATTGCTGCCCCGTGCAAGATCGACTACAAGGCGCTCTGCTGCTGCGAGAGGCCGGTAGGTGTTGTTAGTTAAGGTACCAAGGTACCGCTCGTTGTAGGTACCCAGCCATGTGCTGGTCAGCAAGTCCCCGGTGGTGTCTTGGTGGGACGTGCTTGGCTTAGCTGGCTGGCTAGCCATTGGTCCTCAGTCCTAGCTCGAGCCTGATGAATTGAGGCGTCAGTGGAACGCTGGTCGACCGAAGGCATCAACGAAATCACTTGGGAACAGGAGAAATTCGAGAAAAAACATAAACAATTTTTGAGACTTTGAGACATTTGATTTCGATGATCATTTTGGATCCTTCACCTCGTGCTGTTGGTCACTAAGCGCAGGAAACGCGAAAGATCTCATTCTTCACAGCGCGACTGGCTTCCTTTTCCATCACTCAGGACCGTTGCATATTTTCGCGCAATCAAAGTAGAAAATCGATGAAAATAGTAAGTTCACGTGGTGCCATATTTTGGTTTGGCACCGACAGTTGCTGAAGATTCATGCGTGGCGTATCAAGATTTTACTTCAGGAGCGACACATTGACCTGCCTTACAAGCACTGGAACATGAGGTACGAGCTGCCCAGTTGAGCTTCTCAATGTTTTTAGTGTCGTGTTGCCAGTTGAGAAACAGCAGAAACATGTACTGAAACAATAGATCTTACATTTTTCATCATTTTTCATTAGCTGTATCTGATTATCTTCATATTGGAGAATCATTGTTGATCTAAATGTATCATGCTCTGTATCAGAGCGGGCACGTCGAAATCTGACACAACGCATGACGTGTCCGCACCACCAGGCCTTGTGACGACATGGTGGTGGAACTCACTGTCCAGGTACAGCGCTAAGTTGGGAGATCCTCTATTGTATGCTATTGTTAACCATAGATACATATTAAGATACCATGTTTAATGTCAAATTACTAATAACATATTCAAATTGATTATATCAAATATTCAAATCTATTGTATTCTATTGTTATATTCTATATATATATATATTACAATGTATACATATTGATTTGAGATACCATACCTCCAAGTAATAATATCAAGTAATAACAGACCTTCCGACAGGTGGTTGGAAGACTAAGTCCTCTTAAAAGTCCTGATTCTCAGGGTCTATGTTAGTTGGGGGATGGATGGGGATGGCAAATGATATCTCCATGGGCATTACAACGACCTCATTGCGACACTGGGATGGTCGCTGCCCAGGCTGCTAGGTACGAGCTGCGCTTCATGATCTCAGAGGACGGGCTGAGGCGCCGTATGTCACATCGAGAACTGTGTGGTCGAGTTTGGGAACCCCCCAAATATCATAAAATTAGTGGGGTTACCCTCTGGTAATCTAGCATAGCTATTGAAAATCACCATCTTTAATGGGTATATCATATATGAATGACCATTTTCCATAGCAAACTGTTAGTTTACCAACGAGGGGTATTCCCCCGAAAGTCACCTGGTCATGCGTGGTCTCCTGGATCTGAACTTGTTTTCACATCGACGCAGGTTGAAAGGACCTCAGTTGCCTGAACTGTTGGACGTCATGTGATACGCTCAGTGATCTCGGCGATCTCAGGATCAGTTCAAAATCGGATACACAAAAACTGTGTGTTGGGCAACTAGTTAATCATCAACCACTGATATTCATTGATTTTCCACGGTCAACCACTGATGTTCATTGATTTTCCACAATCATAGGATAACTGTTGAAGAATCTGGGTTTATTGTTTGTCAACAACTTACTGGCGATTCAAAAACCGGCAGTGCAGTGAAAGTTATATCGCAAGGTTTGAGCCCGGCAGTGGTGAGGCACTGACCAGGGTGGTGGCATTCATGAATTCACTTTTCTTTGGATGTAAGGCACTCTAAGCTACGTCTTTGGTAAGTTTCAAAGACTGTTTGATAAATTTGATATACTCACTGGAAATTAGATGAAATTAGTTGATGCTCCTTGAAAGTACTTGTTTCGCAGTGGACACCTCTAAAATGTCCAACCAGTGACCGCATCGAAGGCAGGAGGCTTGAGCGGACCCAGTGGTCGCCGACCCCGCATCCGCAGTGGGGATCCAAATCTGACAATTTTCATGTGGCTGGTGCCATCCCCCAACCATTAAATGGGTGGTTTATGTCTTTGTTTTAGCTACATTATACAACAAATTGGACGGTTATCCTCTGGTAAACTAACATAACTATGGAAAATCACTATTTTTAATGGGTACATTCAACTATTTCTATGGCCATTTTCAATAGCAAACTGTTAGTTTACCAGAACGTTAAACCGTTAAAACATGTTAAAACCAGCAATTTTATCCCATTTTGGGGTTCCCAAACTTGACCCACACCATTCCCATTCCCTACCATGACCCACATTCCCAAATTGCCAGTGGAATTTTCAGTTGCCCATCTAGTGGATTCAGCCAAGGCCCTGCCACGCTGCTGAATGAGCTTCGTGATTGTGGGCTGAATTTGATGCCAAAGGCGCCTTGGATTGTGAGAAAAAACACCCATTTATATCCATTTATGGCGTGCAAGTGGTAAGTGGAAAATATTGGAAACTGAGAATTGACAAACATATGGAGTTAACCCATTTTTTATATTTTTTTTGCCCCTCATTTGAAGACTCGAACGACTCAAATGTTCAAATGGACCTGGAAGCGACAGCGACTCGCACTTGCTGGCTCAGAACTCCGATGCTGACCAGCTAGAGGGCTATACTCCAAAGCATCCTGAGACTCAGGCAGGTCATGCAGTGTTTTGTTCAAGAGGGTCACAGGTGTGTCGCATGAGCATGCAAGTGATCAAAGGTCATAGATTGCACTAGTATGCAAAACCACAATATGTCATGCGCTTGTTGTTCAATCCGTATGAATAAGAGCACCCAACACATATCTGAACTTACAAGACACTCCAGACACTCCTGTGCAAAGATTTGCAACAACAGTAGGAGTGACAGAGCACGTGGACGTCGGTGAAAATCCTGATGGCACTGTGCAGGGCACCCTGCTATTCACACCAAAATAGCTACGAAATTGATGGTCATTACCCCATTCATTTGGTCTTTTTTTCGGTATTGACCCACCACAGATCATCACAGATCCAGTGAATGCACGACGACATCGACAGGTAAAACCGGTTCAGAAAATACCACCATGTTGATCCATTTTTGATGCGTCGACCCGACCCAGTAAACCAACATTTAAAAAATGTGGAAAAACTCCGCTATTTCTACATCATTTTCATAGGGAAACAGTGAAACCATGGCTTCTCCACATCTTTTTGTATGTTTCCCCTAGAGTACCAATAACATCAAATATGATATCACACTTCCCTTGTACTCCCCTCTTTGTGGCAGGCTCGGGCATATTCCGACCTCAGCGAAATTGCCGCCTTCTATGACATTGCCTCCTCCCGACACAATAAGGCGAACAAATTGGGGGGTAGTTATAATTATATATATAATTATATTATATATATATACTCCAAATATTTAAGGAGTATCAATGAAACCATGATGGATAAATGTATATATGTATATGAATGGGAAAGATCTTGAGATTGAATGGGGGAGACGTAACATGATGTAACCAATAATTGATGTTGAGTGTTTCCAAAAAAGATACACTGGCATACACCCCGTATTCTGGCTCTCATATTCAACCATGGGGACTTTGGGGTACCCCAACTTTGAGGGGTGCCACAGTTTTGTCGCAGGATTTACCAGCTGAACGTGCTTTAGTGCGAATTCGTGAGAATGAATTGCGCGAGGCCGTGAGTTTTGAAAGCCATTTTTTGGCGCCAGAAAATGTCACACTTAAACAACATTCTCACCATTCAGAACATAGTCTGTGCAGCAGCCTTTTGCCGATGATTGAAACATCCATAGTTGAACACTGCAGTCGATTTGACGACAGGTATTTAACCCTCTGGACTCCGATGGAGACGCGGACTATCAAGCAATCATGTTCTTCCCGAAGAAGTGTTGCCAAGTGCAGTGCGGTCCTCAAAACGATCTGCGCAGGTTTAAGCAAGTCACCTTCCGGTGAACAGCAAAATAGTTGGTAAATGGATGCAAACATGGATGCTCCAAGTAATATTCCAGTAGCTTTCCGACCCATTTATCATACATTTTCAAATAGTTGGTATATCATATTATGTCGTTGTTTCTATACCAAGACCAGACCTTTTCCATTCCTCCAGGTCGCTGGAAGGGGTTTCGCCTTGCAGGGAGGCAACCTGTCTGCACAGCTGGCTTGGTCCAGGAAGACAACACCAATTTTTCAGAATTGCCATGGTTTGTCATCATTCATCATCATTCATCATCATTCTCTTCAATTCTTTCCATATGTTCCATTGCAATGACATGCAATGACTATACTTATACAATTTGGGAATATTCGGGGTATATTTGGGGTATACCATGGATTTTCTCTATTAGTTTCTCCCTTAATTACAATGACTTCCATTTTTGGCCGCCAGCATTCGGCACATCATGGCACCATGGCACCATGGCGATGCCTCGGCGATGCCTCGATGCCGAGGCAATGGCCCCGGGCCATTTCACACACGCCAGCCTTTATCTTTGCTTCGCGACATCCTTGGCTGTGCCTGTTGGTTGATTTATTTATATGTTATATCCCTAGAATAAATTGCTAGAATTTAAACTTTATCTTCTAGTGAAGATATATGGATATATATATATATGGATTTATATTGTATTGCTTCACTATTCATTGCTTTGATATGATGTTTACAGGGGGATGACCAGGATGACTATGATTTCAAAAAGGGCTGTCGCAGTCTCCCAGCCGGGTAAGGATAAAGATCCAGCTCCCGGTCCCAATCATGCCGAACGCCTGCAACGCCTGGAAGTTACGACACTTGGAGACACTTTGGATGGATTGTTTTTGTGTTTTTAAGACCATGGCACTTGGCATTTTTGTATCTTTAAAATATCATGTTCAGATTCTTTAAGTTTTGCCACAACTATAATTACCATGAATTACCTATCGCGCAATCATGAAACTTACTGTGGGAATGTCTTTGTGGGCACCACATCTGCCCCAGTTTTGGTTTGGCTCCATTGGCTCCCCAGTCATGTTCCAGGGATGTTGGCTTTCCGTGGGTTGACATGGATGAATCCCTTGGACGATGAATTTCAGTAGTAACTATGGGTTCAACATATCACAACATGTCAACATTGGATTTGATCCCAAGTGCGGATTTCCTTTTGAAGGTCTTATTGAGAAATTATGTGTTTTTCTTTTCTCATTGTTGCGTCAGGACTTCAACTGTGCGTTTCGTGGAGGCTGTGAGGCTGGGATATTAGCTGGATATATTTGATGGGGATGCAACAAAGAATGTTATGGTTTGGGTCTGAACATGCGGTATATCCCCCAGTCATTGCCAGTTAATAGGGAACATGATGATTCACGATGAAATTTTGGGATACCCTAGATTCAGACACCCGTTTGATGACACTTGTGGTGAATGTGGATACCTTCAGATGAATTTCAACAGATCAAAGGTTTCAGCAGGAGGTTTCAGCAGAGATTGTCGCAGGCAAACCATGCAGCTGATGCATCTGCTGTCTTTCGTTTGAGATCCGGAGCCGTCCGGAGACAATGCATGGCACCGTGGCTAAAAATCCACCGCAAAGTGCGGTGAGAGTTGGCCACAGATCCGAACACTCCAGAGATATCCAGAGTGTTTGGACGTTTCACCGAACTTGTCTGAGAGGGGCACAGCATCTCGTTGAAAACAAGGCCGTTTTTTCATCTAGATGAGTAATATATATATATATATAGTATGATATAGTATGATATGTGCGGTGACGACATTTCAATATGAGGGCGGGCCAGACAGCGAGGCCCCGGAGGTAGTATGAAATACCAGTTCGTATATTTAAATGTAGTTGCAGTATGTTTAAATGAATTGGATTCCGTATGTTTAAATGGCTGGGCGGGCCAAGGAAAACCTTCCCGGAGGTAGTCTAAAATACCTGTTCGTATATTTAAAAATCCGTATATTTAAATGTAGTTGTATGATTGTACTTTGTGAGAGAGGTGGGGCAGAAATAGCGTCCCTGAGGGAACAGATGGGGACAGGCGGGGAGAGGCAAGGGCATTTTTTCCATGCTGACATGTCCTTCTTGCAGTGGGTCGCGGGTTCAGTGTATGTTTGCTTGAACTACAAAACGATTGAGCCAAAGGAATCCCATTTGGAGAACAAGAGAGTTGGACTATGTTCGGTTTGATCACATGTGAGCAC
Organism: Cladocopium goreaui; assembly: GCA_947184155.2. Taxonomy (NCBI): domain Eukaryota; class Dinophyceae; order Suessiales; family Symbiodiniaceae; genus Cladocopium; species Cladocopium goreaui. Next base: position 249,155 of record CAMXCT020005079.1, on the reverse strand, counting down.
CGCAGGATGTGAGATACTCGGATGTTTGGACATGTTTGGATGAGAATTCCAAGTCCAAAACATACATGGGCGTCAGTGTGTTGCTCCTATCGAGTTTGCATTCACGTCGAACTCCATGATCATTTTGGCTTCGGTTTGAGCTCTTTTAAGGCCACTCCTGTGCAGCTCTCTGTGGAGAGAGGGCACATAGCCTATTTTTTGCCCCATAAACCCGTCCTGGGGACTTCGTGCACTTTTTGCTTTGCGCCTGCAGCAACCCTTCTTGGTCAAAGGGCTGTTCTGAATGTCATGGCAGAGTCTGACTCTGATGAAAAAGCCAAACCAGAAGAAGCCGGGGCCCAACAGACCATCCTCAAATGAGCCAAGAAGATAGAATGGAATAGGTTGGAAGGCGGATTACTCTTTGAGTGTGGAAGGATTTACCAAGACTTTGCCACACATTAGAGATGTGACTAGACACGTGGGTTTGTTCTGGCTTGTGAGAATACTGTTGATCACACATTTTTTCTCGTTAACATGTCCATTTTAGGGTCTATCCCCGTCTATCCCCCATGTTGATCCATGTTATGGAATGTTATGGAGAACTCCAATGTTTTGAGGTGATGGATGCTTCATTCGTTTCTCTGAGGCTCAACCACAAGAGGGACAGGAAGAGCAAGATGGGCTATGACCTCAGCGAGCTGCGACAAGTGTCACAAGCAGTTGTGACCAGTTGGGTTGGTGATTAGTGTAGGGGGTTATATTATCATATTATGCATATTATTGGTGATGTCCAATGATTATCAGGGTTATGAAATAGCTTCTGGCCTCCACAGACAAAGAGGCCAAGGCACTCCCCAAGTCATTCGTATTAATACGTATTAATGGACACTGCGGTTCATCATGGTTCATCATAATCCACGAACTGGGAACCCCAATTGACCCACCATTATTCGGCTTATTTTCCCATGTCGGTTTGAGTTTCACTGCTCCATTTCGCTCCATTTCTGACAGGAATGGCCTCAGCACGGGAGGAAACATCAAAGGTCGGGGCATGAGGGCTTTCCAGCCCGAGAAAGTTGAGGAGCGATGGGATGGTTCATCCCCGTTTCGAGACCACCAGGACACTGTATCATGGTGTTGGTTACCTACTCTACATTATACTAACATATATGGGGATGGGTCAAAACCCTGGTACCTAGTGAACCCCAAAATAGCTGGTAAATGGATGTTCATCCCACTAAAAATGTATCTATAGGTATTGACCCATACCCATATTGACAATCCTATCCCCATCACATTTTTCAGGGTTGCTCCAACCATGGGTTTTTCATGATAGCCAGTATGTATCCAGGACGAGCCGCCAGTAGCCAAAGCAAAGGCTGAAGATGAGGTGACGCGTGGCGTAGCTTTCTGTCTATAATACGTATACGTGTGATTTTATTGGGTTCAATGTTCATGGATCTTTTGCCATCTTTATTTCACTCTGCAGGCTCCGGATACCAAAACCAAAGAGGAAGAGGCGCTGCCGATTGAATTGGAACGACAGTTTGAAAGTTTGATCGCGGCTGCAACGTCGCCACTGCTTGCAGGTAACAGTAACAAAAAAGAAGGCCGAAGACGAGGCAAAATCCGTTGACATGTTGAATTTAATCTTCTTTCAAATATTCCATCCAAGAGACGTCAACAGAGTTTCCTGCGGATTTCTCTCTGTGTTTGGCAGCTTACAAGGGGTCCCAGTCCTCCTACTTGGCAGGTTGAAGCTCCGCCCGCCAAAAAGGCGCGTGGCCAGCCTGAAGCGGCTCAACGCTCAGGGCTAATGGACGATTTCCCGCCATTGTTTCATGGGAAATGAGAAAAGCCATGGATTTTTCCATGGCGATTCGTAGCTTTTCCAGGTTGGAAAACCATGGTTTTTCATAGCTTTTCCAAGTTAGTCCAGGTTTTTCATGATGCTGTCTGAAAATGGACACCCCTTTTTTTTCATATCGCCATGCCCCGTTTTCGAGGTCAAGCTGGCAGCTCCATCGAAGCCCATCTCCAGATGGTCCGACAGTAGCTTGGCGTTCTTTCTTAAGGTTGATGGTTTGTTGGGGATTATACGGCCCCATATCATATAAAATCATATGAATATTATAATTTAATATGGGATATTATGGGATATTATAATCCCCAAATATCCCTAAATATCCCCAACCAATAATGTCCCCATGTAATATTGACTAATTATTGATGGTTATTGGGGATATTTGGGGATTATAATTTCATCATTGAATGACGCCATTTTTGGGGAATCCCGATTTTCACTAACACACACATATTGGGAATCCATGGGAATCCCTATTTTGGGAGTGTGTCGAATCCCTATGATTTTCGACATGTCATGTCCATTGGCTCCAGCTGTCAAAGCCAACTTCCAGTCATGCAGCATGGTTGAATATCTGTGGGCCATGTTGACAAGGAAAGTCAGGTTGCAGTCAGTAAACTGCTGCATCATCAAGTAGCCGCGGCAGATCAGGACTAAGCTTTGAAGAGCAGCTAGAAGACTTCATGAAAATGCCACGACGTGGCATGTTCAAGCCTCAATGTGTAGTCTAGACGCAGCGCCCAACAGTTTGCGTGGCACTTCAGCGATTCGACATTCGACAAGTTTGAAGATGCCCGTGAATACCGCATCCCCCCCGTTTGCTGCGCATTGAAGTTGTCTAGACAAGAGAAATGAGCGCTCAAATGCAGTACTTTGCAGTACGAAGATCATGTAAAATTGTATTGGATACCAGAGCGGTAAGCACGGAGGTACAATCGCTACCTTGTCCTTGGCAAGCTGCCACCAGAGCTGCGGACAGGCTCCGAAAATCATGGTTTCCCAGTGTTCTCCTGGAGGATTTGAGGGAAACATAGGGAAACCATGGGAAACCTATCAACGGGGTCATCTGATGTCATCTGGATCAGCAGGTGAAAACATTTGGCGACTGATGCAGCCAGTGCAGAAGGACATCGTTCAGGACGGGCGGTTTCGATGGCTACATCTGCTTGTTGGAAGATGTTGGAAGATTCCCCAGAGTTTGATGATTTTCTGAGACACCTCCATGGATAGCTCGGGATTTCTCAGCTAGCCATGTTTGACGAAACCAGAGGGTATCGGAGGGTGTGTATATCCCCATTATATCCCCATTAAGTCCCCATTAAATCCCTATAAAATCCCCATTCAATCCCTATTGAATGACCCTTAAATCCCTATAAAATCACCATTGAATCTTATATGCACCCCATTGATCCCTAGTTCTGCCGCTAGGTTGAAATGCTCACCTGTTTCGGCAAACCTGTGGCGCATGTGACACTGCGCAGTGCCACAGCAGCTGCAGCAATGCATCGATTGTGCGAACAGTTGGGCAGCCAAGGGCGGGGACACCGGGGAAGATCAGAAAGGTGGAAAAACCGGCGATCTAAGCATCATTAAACTACATGACTAAACCACAGCTTCACCATACTTCATGAATTTTATTGGCTTAGATTGTATCATTCGGGGGGGTTAGTACAAAGTGATACCCCAATTGGGTCTTATGATTGGGCTTAGGAGAGCACTCTGCGCCTAGGCACCACAAGAATTTGACGGTTGCATTTGCACCGCCGCGGAAGGACGGACAGGGTTCACAGTGCCGGGTTATTTATATAAATTGTTATATCATGATTAAATTAAGTGTATACATATCTATATATATAACTTATATACATTATATATATACATACATATAATTACGTGTATATATAGTGTATATATATATACACATATATATTCATATATGGATGTTATTGGTATGTTGATTCCTATATTATATTATATCAGATTTTACTACATCATATAGTATAATATAACATCATAACATATCATATTATATTGCATTATATCATATCATATCACACTATGTTATATTATAATATATTACTATATATATATGATACTATACCATATTACATTACACTACATTATATATATATATATATACATATATGCATAAATTGAGACAAATGGGGAGGCTACAGTATCCAGTGGGATGGAGGGAAGCCGCAGGCCACCCCAACTTTGTGGTTGGGCAACGTAGATGACTACGTTCCACGCAAATCGCTGGAAAGCCTACTGGCAACGTCGGGGGCTGAGTATGGCTGAGTCATATTGAAAATCTAAGACCTGAACTATGCAGCTACAAGTGAGGTAATTAGATTACAGTCAGCCTTGCCTGTCGCTCTTCTTTTCAGAAAAGGTTTGGCAAAGTTCTGCATGGCTTGCGGTATTTGCCTACGCGCACTTGTGCGTTTGCCACTTTTGCAGAGGCTGGACATTGCTGGACATTGCTGGACACGTCTCCCTAGCTTTGGGGATGGTTTGCAGCAAATTTGCTTTTGCAGGTAGCTGGCTCAGTTGGCGCCAGAAATAGCCTTTACGGGCTACAGGTTCAGAAGAACCAGTGCCTTGGAAGCAAATTGAAGAGCAGAACTTGAGCAGCGCAGAGAAACTGGGTGTGTTAACTGTGTTGTTTCCGCAACAGAATCCCTGCAGTATCTCCAGAGTAGACATACACTTCGAATGTTTCCCACGTTTTCAACAGATTTGATATTTCATATAGTTGCACCCACATGTCTACATTTTTTATTGTTCCATATTTTTCCCATTTCAAAGTTTAGATATTCAAACAGATTCTTGTTGGTTCACAGGTACTTGAACATCGACTTCGTTGATGATGTAGATACACAGGCTGCACCACCTGATGCCGGGCTCACAGTTTTGACAGATTGGCCGGGCCCCGGATGTAGATCACACTTAAGAAGTGGAAAATAGCAACTATATACATACGTAGTATATATATATATTATATATATATACATATACATATACATATACATATATATATATAGACATATATGTATATACATATATATATATATGTATACACATACAGCATATACAGCATATACAAATAACTAGGTGTACAAGTAGACAAGACATGTGTAGACAAGTAGATCCATTTTTTTTTACACAATACAACAGCCTTTGCCTTGAAGCCTCTCGTCGCCTCAGGCCTTTGGCATGTGGGGAGGTGGTGGCCCAGCTGGCCCAGCCCCATGGGCTCCACCGGGTCCCTGGGGGATGCCTGGAATGCCCATGCCGTGGGGGCACCCCAGCGGGATCCAGCGGGATCCAGCGGGATCCAGCGGGGACATGGGAAATCCATGGGAAATCCCCATCAAACCAGCACAGTTCATGAGAAAACCAGGGGAAAACCATGGGAGAATCCATGGAAAATCCCCGAACTCCATGGAGATCATGGGGAAATCATCAGTTGAGTGGGGAAAACGCATCGACAGGCCGTGGGGTGCGCGTCCACCATGGGCACCGTCGGAAGACCTAGATTCTGGGGCTTGTCTGGAAGACTTGGATATACAATGGATATACCTGATACACCCATCATTAGGAAAATGATGATTGACCAATGGATTTAGATGGAATGGGCTACCCTATTCTCAGACAAAGCCCATCAACTCTTGAATCCACGTTTAGATCCTATCGGACTGGGGTATCTTGTTGAATTCCAGAAATCTGTAAAACTAATCCATTCAATCCACTAGAATCCCATCGGACTGTGGATGTGTCATTTTCCTCAACTGACTGAGGCCACCTGGCATCGGTGGTCCTGGTTGGGGAATGCCGCCCATGCCTGGCGGACCATGGCGTGCCTTGGCGGGCACCAATGGATCTCCCAATTGACGATTTTATCTCGCCCTAAGTAAACCATCCGAACTCGCCCATCCAACGGAGATAGATGTTTCAGGATGTTTCTACTATGTTTATGTATTTTTATGTACATGATCCATCATGATCCTACAATCTTCTACGATATTCTTGCTTTGAACGCCAACGCTTCAGTGCCAGGACCTCCAAGGGTGTTGCCAGCCTTGCTTACCGTGCTTCGACTTGCGTTGCGAATGGCCTTGACCTTGCTTCGGGATGACCACTGCCAGGACGGTGATCATTGGAGAAATTCAGAGGCCACCTGTTTTCCGTGTGCCTTTTGTTGTTTAATCCTTTGATTTAATTTAAATCATTTGAAGATATTTGAACCATTTGTGCCGACTCGAAGCGCAACGATTGTTGTGGTTATTTGAACCACGTACCCAAAAGATTCCAGATGAATTGCCCTACCTTCAGGCAGTACCTGGTGCTCGCCTAGTTGAGCCAGGGTCTCGGGTTCGACTCGGGTTGTGTTTCTTTTGCTGGAATTTCAGATGCGAATCCTAAGTATCCTAAGTATCATTAGAATATCAAGGAAATGAAGAACCTACTAGATCCTACTAGATCCTACTAGATCCTACTGTACTAGTAGTTTTGAAATAGACATGTACAACGACTATATAGATATCTCCAGGAACTCGGTCTGTCGAATGTCCCCGACAATCGATTTTTGAGGCGCACCAAAAAGGGCCGAAGGCAGTCGGGTTCCAGTCCCGAGGCGCGGTGATCTCCGGGATTCCCTGTGTCGAGACGTGAAATCAAACATCTATTGAACTAACATAAACTAACTACGTAGTGGTAATATGTGGTAATATTATGTAATATTGTAATAAGATATTTAAACATGTTTGTTGTCATAGTGTTTTAAATGTTGTGTTGTTCACATGTGTTCACATTCTTTCACATTTTTCGCATTGGGAATTGCCTCATTGCCATGTTTCTTTTGTACCAGCCCGGGCTGTTTCCCCTAGGCTTCGGCGGAGAAGCCTCGAAGGAAGAAGGATAAGGAGAGTGGCCAGCTTAGCTTCGAGGATCCAGGAAGACTATTCCTATTCTTGTCCCAAGAAGTCACAAAGATCATCAAAGATCCACAAAGTGCAGGAAATTACATGGGGATTCGGCAAAAAAATAAATTCAGATAATGAAAGATGATGGAAGATACATGAAGATACATTTTTTCTTGATGTTGTTGACTATTGTTGTTGCATGGGATCCACATCAGTTTTGTTGCAGGTGCTAGACCGGCAACCGAGCCTGATGGCAGAGGTTCCAAGGTGCCGAAGGATCACAATTTTCCATAATTTTCCCAACATGTTATTGCCATTTTGGAGGTATCTGGGTTTCCCCATGTATTCCCCATTTCCTAACATACCCATTAAACATATCATAACATACCCATCTTCTGAGACGTTTGGTGAATTTTGGCACGAGCTTTCGTGACTTTCGTGCCAGTCCAAAGTGAAGCTCTACAAGATGGGAGAGTTTTGCTGTAATATCGTGGCCAACTTTGTCAAAGGCTCGAGCTGTCTCAGGATTCTGTGTGCTTTCTGACCGCTTGTAGCAACGGACAAACTTGAGGACCTTGAGGAATTGTTGGTCATGTTCAAATCTGTACGGGAAACGACGGAAACATGTTAAGGCTTTAAGAAATATTATGGAATATTAAGGACACATGAGGAAACCTGGATTTTCCAGGGGAAAAAAAATAATGGAAATAATGGGCTAAGAATGATGTCTGCAGCTAGATTTCCCCATTTTTACCCGGTGATGGAAACGATGCGTTCACGACCAGCCATGACAAGCCATGACCAGCTATGACCAGGGAAGGAATCGCCGGAGTCTTTGACAAACAAGCTGCAGATTGATCAGCGAACAAAGGTGGGGCCAGATACCTTTCATGGAGGTCGAGTCTACTGAAACATCGAAGATAAAGAAGTGGGCATGAATCAAGTTACCATAAGTTACCTATGGCCTATGAAATCAGCATATGTATGATTATGTATGCAATTGCACCAGATGTTTGCTAAGAAAGACTCAGAGTTCCATCCCATGGCGGCTTGGGGACCTCGGAATCTGCAGATTGACCACTGTCGAGCTCACATGGAAAGAGCTGGTCCCTTGGCGACTGTCTGGCACTTCTCCGCAGCAGACAGGCGAATGAGCTACAGGGTGATGAAATTATGCTGGGAAATGATGGGAACATGTGAGTATCAAGTCTTTATCAAGTCTTTATCAAGTCTTTATCAAGTGCCCTGTCACACCATAAACATCCCTGAAGCTGATGAAGGCGGGACTGTGCGGCGCTGGGTTCTCAGATGTGCCAGTGAAGCATCACAGCTCAGCATGCGAGTAGGATAGCTACGGACAGCTGCATTTTTCGACCCAGTTACCTATGTTTACCCTTGAGGTACGATGCGCTATGTGATTATTTCGTGGAGAAGCAACGAGTAGGAGATGTGCCGCTTTGCTGGCTGTGCTTTTGTGGACAACGGCAACCTTCGCCACTGTCATGACAGGACTCGTGCAGACTCCGAGTTATTACATCTACATCGTCCCCCCTACTGAGAAGCCAGAAACTTAAGGGAAAGCGGAGCACAAACTGAGGATGTAGGCTGATGATGACTGATGTAGTTGGCTGGCGGCTGATAGAACGCCGCCAGCTTTCGTGCATTTTTCTGTCTCTACTTTTTCTCACGCGGTCTTGCTTTGTCGATGGGGTGGGGTGGGGTATTAACGTCATGTGCACAGTGCGTCGAACACGCTCTTGCTCTGCCGATGGGGTGGGGTTGGGGGTGTGGGGTGGGGTGGGGCAGGGTATTAACGTCGTGTGCACAGTGCGTCGAACACGCTCTTGCCTAACACGCTCTTGATGTTACGCTCTGCACTTCTTCAAGTAAGTTCTAACGCGCTCTTGATGTTACGCTCTGCACTTCTTCAAGTAACTTCTAACACCCTCTTGGTGTCATTTTGTACTTCTTCAAGTAACTTCTAACACGCTCTTAATGTTTTGTTCTGTACTTCTTCAAGTAACTTCTAACACCCTCTTGATGTTACGCTCTGCACTTCTTCAAGTAACTTCTGACACGCTCTTGATGTTACGCTGCAACGCTTGTGATATCTTGTGATAGAAAGAGATACACACTTACTGATAAAACGAAGTAGTTTGTTGCAGGATTTGAGAGAGTGCACAAAATGGACGAACGCAGAAATCCCTGAGAAAACAGAGGGAAAGTGAACTTGCCACGGTTGGAAAAACAGGCGGCGTTCTATCAGCCGCTTACCCTGTAGTTTCGTAAACTTAGTGCTCAACTGGTCATGCGAAGTAGTTGTACTGGGTTCACCATTACCACCAGCATCAGGAGTACTGGTTGCAGTAGCAAGTTACTAAAGCGGGAGAGTGATTTGGCTCATGGTTCCCAGGGAACAGCCCCGCCCCATCCATATCCTACTGAGGTATTTGAAAGAGCTGAACTTGCCAGCTTCAAACTTCGTGGTGGGTCTTCAGATCCCAATCAAGAAATGACTGGGAGAAACCGAGAAACGAGTCGATTGCGGAGATAAAGTCATCTCCCAAAGCTGCCGTGGCCATTGGTCAGTCCAATCTTGGCTGATTGCGCATAAACGCACCATTGTCAGTCTCTGCAGAGGAAAGTGGAAGCTGAAAAGATGTGCTGGTCCGCACTGACAGCTGCCGAAGTGTACTTCATCATGTCACAGGCAAAGAAGCATAGGAAGATTTGGAGTGAAGATATCACTAGAACGTTCTCCTATTTGCATGTATTTGCTTGTAACTTGGCGGCGTCAATTTATTTAATTATCCTAATTGTTGCTTCATCTCTAAATTTCTGCAGAATAGCCTCGATCACAAAAGCATCCTGCAGTTGGTTACTACACTGATTCAAGAAGCTGCACGAGACGTTCCATGAGCTAGCTGGACAATCTGGACACCAATCGCTCACCCCATGATCACATGGTTGCAGCTTACACTACTGGACACCAGTTTGACTTAGCAATCTTAGCAAGAGATTTTTGTCATGTGCTCCTGGTTGGAGTAGCGTTTTCTTTAGTACACCGCGTAGGCTAATAGGTAGCCTTTTACATCCTTTTACGACAGGTTCCTCTCGTGTCCTCGGGCCAAGGCAGCCGCAAACAAAAACAATAGCAGTATAGGAAAGTGATGGAAAGTGTGACAAAGTTTAGAGATGTTTGGAGTGAGGATATCAAAAAAAGGAACAGTTTTTGGATGTCTTTGGTTTGTATGGATTTTCTTCATTGCCGCCTTGCACCGACACGCCGTCACTTCCATGCAACTGGCGCAATATGCAGCCTCCAGCACGATACATCCTGCATTTGTTTACATGCTAGATAAATCATCATAAATCTACATCATAATATTATATGTTTGACTAAACCAAGATGCTGCATGTGATTTTCAGCTAGCTGGACGTCAATAGCTCACCCCACGATCACCGAACGTGAACTGGGCCACGTTCATGGCGCCACCCCCGTGGAAGAAGGTGTTGCACAACCGGCAAATTTGTAGCCAGACATCACAGGTGAGGTGTTCGAGATTCTGCATCAGCATTCCGCCTTTTTTGGCAATTTTTGGCCCAGATGGCACCGTGAAGCCAGGTATTTGAAGCAACCCTACAAGGACAACTATGTTGATTCGTCCTTCCTTGACTCACTCATACTGAATGCCAATGTGCAAAGATATGAGCCTGGTGCCTACTCTGACTGAAGACCCCTCTGCCACAGCATGAAACGCAGTTTGCCGAGTTTTATTTGCGTTCTTTGCCGGGCAATACTTTGAGTTTATGAACGCTGAAAGGACCTATATGATATGGCATATAGTATTCTCAAGAAGGTCACAGTATCTTTGCACAGTTGAATGCGTTGCATAGTATGTTTGGATATGTTTGGAGTTTGGACATTTGTTTGTTTAATTGTTGTTGTCTCGATGTCGTTTTCCATCTCAGCTCAGTACATCGCTTTTCGCTTTGAGGTTTCGAACTTTGTGCCATGGTGCCTTGCCAATTATTTGGCAGCTCAGTCTTGTCGTCATTTTCGTCAATGCCAAAAGCTCAGCTTCCACGATGTTTTTCGCGTCACTGGGTGACAATGGTGACATGGATCGTGGATCCCTATGGATCCCTATGGATCCCTATGGATCCCTCAGGTTTGGTGGAGGATGCAGCGATTGATTTGGGATCTTCAATGGCTTTTGGCGTTGGACATCGTACTCTTCGGGTATCTCATCCTGGGTGGCTGGAGAAAAGAAGACCACAAGATGGAGGACCAGGCTTCGTTGGAACACCGGGTATGCCCCAAAATTCATGATTTAAATCATCATTATCCCCATTCAAATGGCCACGGATTTGGGGTAAACAATTTTGAGACACCCAAATGTCACATTGCAGTGCTTCTACTTATATCATCTTATATCCCGCTGCATCCCAATGAAAATCCCATGAAAGCATCATTGAATCACCATTGAATCAGCGGTGCGGTGATCGATGTTTAAAAAAAAGGACTGCCACGACTTCACTCGTCAGGCCTTGTGGGATGTGCTAGATGTGCTGGATGTGCTACAAGCCTTGAAAATCATCTTCCCACTTTGGGTTTCGCGCTCAGGCCGCGAAAATGGTCTCTGAAAGTGGTCTGAAAAAAGCTGCACACAGGAAAAACCCAGTCTGACTGGATGTTTATGCGGTTTATGGCGATACTGGGATGAGTCAATATGAATCAATCAAATTTGGGGGATGCTATAGCTGCTATGGTATACTAACATATACTAACCATGTACACAATCAGTTTCAGACCGAGGTGCTGGCACCGTTGCTGCAGACTTTGACCAGGAGCTGGAGCGGCGACCTCAGCGTGACGTCCGAAATCGTCCGTTGTTCGCGCGGTGGAACATGGTGATTTCCCATGGGAAAGGGGTAGCCCAATAGCTTTCTACATGTTTTTTGGTTGGAAAATCGAGTTACCCTCTGGTAAATTAACAGTTGGACCCTGAAACTGACCAATTTATAGTGGAAACTAGTCTTTCAACCCCCATCTGGCAGGGTCTATGTTAATTTACTGGAGGGTAAAATGATTTAAAATGGATGATTTGGGGGTAGCCATGGGTACCCCCATTTCAGGAAACCTCCACATGGTGATTTCATGGGGATTTGAATCATTTTGACTGGGAATGGAATGGGGACATCAGTGGAAAAAAAAATGTGAAGTTACGAAATGGCGGACGTGATTTTTTCGGGATGTGAATCTAGTAATTCGTTGGAACTTCAACTTGGCTGCAAGAAAGTGTCCAACTTTTCAGTTGTCCAATTTTCTGGTTTCTGCAAGGCGACGATACCATCATACTCATTGCCAGTAGCCTCTTGGTGCTACATGTGGCATCATACCGATACAAGGACCTGGTGATCTGGTGGAAAGAGGCTGTGCTTAGATCATCTTCGGATATCTTCCTTTGGGTTGTCTCAAAGTTTGAAAGCCCATTCCATCGTTTATCAAAGTTGATTCAATTCATCTTCTAATCATGTTCTGCCATGATTAGGGATATCCCCATTTTGAGAGTTGGTCAGTTCTGTCAGTTGCTCGGAAAGGATTTTGGAAAGCCGCCCTCGGGGCTTTCATCCAAACGAACCAGTGAAGAGGAAGCCGTTTGCTCCCTGCCAATCTGGCATGGTTTCTTGAATGTCTACTTAGCTTTGCAGCAAAGGTTTTGCGTCAAAGTCAGATGCGAATGGGTCAACTTCTGGTACAGGTACCAATCCATCACAAGTTTGCGGGTCTCCAATTTGGACTCACACCCGACATGTAATTCGTTGTACAATTATCATCAATTATCCATATTATATAATATTATATATACACGTATACTATACCCATATATACAACCATTTATACACCCAGATGGAGTTTATCGCAGGCCTGGAGGTCCGTCAGCGCTCAATGCAGCGATCCTGGCGGCGACCATCCTAGCTTCACGATTACAGACAGCTCAGGAGGCACGAAGCATCAAGCTGGGAGTCAAGAGATTTTCTGAATGAAACGAAGCTTAGATTGAGATGTTTATGTTCAAAACTTATTCAACACATGTCAAAACTGTTCAAAACCGTAGTATATACTTGTATTCTCATGAAGTTCAAAATAGCCCATAAACGGGATGATAATCCCCCAGTCAGTAGCACCGCAATCTCGGTTTTGACCCGGATTTTAAGTACATTCGCTGGATCTGGTGCTGAGAGTCTTGTACATTGTAGGGTGTCTGTCTGAAAATGGTTGATATTCCCCTTTGAAATTGCTATGTTATGCTATTTTAATAGGGAAATGGTGATCAGCCAATGGATTTTCAGATTTTCTCCCAGATTTTCAGGTCTGAACCCATATCTGAACGGATTGGTTTTTCAGGGAACATCCCTGAAACCCATGGAAGATCAGAGTCAGGTCTTTGCCTTTATGAGCTTCGCCATGGAGGCGGGATCGTGCCGTTTGCCAGCATCAAGCCTGGGGGAAGTTGCCCAGGTCTTTGCATTGATTCCAAGAAGCGGCAGCTTGCAGGGGAAAGCAGCTGCCCCAGATACGTCACGCATTCTCGGCCCCCCCAAAAAAAAACTGTTGTTTTGATATTTTTCGTTGGAGTCGGAGTTGAGGTCATTGGGATGTTTGCTTTTGTTTAACGTGCAAAGCACCTTGTATTTCTACAATTTTCTACATGGAGCAGCACTTCAGAGTTGTGTGATTATTGTTCAGCATGGCTTGAGTATGGTCAAGGTTTACTCCAGCCACGCACATGTGTTCATTCTTTAGAAGGCAAACATGCATATCCATCATATCCATGTTGAGACATAACTTGTACTGTACATTACTGTACTAAATCATCCCACTCAAGACTGCTTGAAGATACTCCAGAAGCATTCCCAAAGCGATTGTACTGGCTGGCTCGGTGCGCCTTTCTGAGTCGCCTGGATGCGTGGCGGATTGCAATGTTCAACACGTGGATCAAGTTATGATCCATTACAGACTAAGGCCAGTTTCAAAGATAGGAAACATGGCTTGAGGACCGTATCCCCAGAATTGGATGACGGAAACAATTACAGGACCCCCCTATCATTAGGTGATCTAAAACACATCAAAACCATGGTTTCCACTGTAGGTTTTCCCTCAAAACCATCCATTGTTTTTGGTTCGTCCAGAACTTCGATAGCAAAAACCGCAACGACCCTGAGGTTTTGGTGCCCATCTATGCGTGTGCCGTTGCCATGCTGGGCTTCAGTTCTGCCGGAGTCTCAGATGCGAAAGGACCATCGTAGCTAGAAGGCTTGGATGACCACAGCGGCCACGGCTCACTGTGAAACCATTGATTGAGTGTCAAGGGTGACAACAGATATATTATATATGATATTCATTGATATTCAACAAATATCTGTGTATCTGAGAAAACAGCAAAGTCACCTTTCTGGAAACTTCCAGTGTGTTAAACTTGCCATTTAGTAACTTGTGCCAGCTAAAAGAAAGTGGTTCCCAGTGATGTGCAGCGAAGAATGGGAACGTCAGGCAGCATGCATCTTCGTGGCCGCCACAATCATGATTGGGTTTCTCAGCCTGGTAGCTTAGATGGCTTGGATCCTCTCGGGGAAATCCACTTTTTTTTATTTTTTCCATGAATTTCGGAACGATTTTGATGATTTTGGGGTTCCCCATTTTTAGGCCACCGGCAATTTGGGGATTGCTATACCACCAAAGTGGCCATTTTCCTTGCCATTTTCCTTGGGGAAAATGGTGACAACTTGACAACTGTGGGTTCCAAATGGTTCGAATTAATTAGTGGCCATGCTCGCCCATTCAGCTGGAGGTCCAGCATTGTTCATGTGGGCACAGCGGTACAAGACAGAAATCCAGGCGACGCCGGTCGCCCGGCTGGTGCTATGTTGAAAGAAATCTTTGGATACCTGTTATTGTGAATTGGGGGTTTCCTAAAAATGGGGATATCTCCATATTCATCCATTTTCTGGGACTATTATAAACCATCCATTTAGGGGATCGCCCATTTATTGAAACCTCCAATGATTTGTACTTGTATTTGCATTTGCATTTGTTGTGGTTGTTGTGGTTGCGGTTGCGGTTGTTGTTGTTGTTGTTGCTGTTGCTGTTGCTGTTGTTGTTGTTGTTGTTGCAAATTGATGGTCTCGTCAGATATTGATAATTGATTGCAGCCCATGATGTTCGATTGCCCACATTCTACATCTTCTCTTGGCTCCATGCGGACTACGTTTCTGCCAAAAACATTTTGGGGTGCAAGCGCTTGGAATTGCCCTTTCCGAGCAACCAGGAGCAATCTAGTGTACATACACTAGCACTACCAGTCACTACCAGAGACGGTTCGGTCAACAAATGAATCAGTGTGAGAGCTTCTCTTCGAGCAGACCTGATGAATCCTGATGATCATACACGACTCTCTTCTTCTGACTACTGTAACGGTTTGCTTCTTTGACTCTGCTTTTCTCTGGCATCTGACGTGTCCGACGTGGTGATTACAGCAATTTCCTCTAACTCTAATATCTCTAATAAAATACACATTTTGGCAATATTGAGGCATTGTCGCTGGAGCGTAGAAAGACGTTGGTTCGCACTCCTCCATAATTTCCGGGGGTTGTTGCCAGGGGCCTTGGGACATTGCCCATGTGATTCCTCAAGTGAACGGATAAGCCAAAGCAGCTTGCAGAATTTCAAGCGACCTGCAGGTCCAATGAATGTCAAGGATGGACCAACAAAATGGACTTGCCATGGGTCCTCACAGTTTCACAGCTGAAACGAGGAACATTGCTGACCAAAGCCATATGTTGAATAGTTTGAGGTACCAAAAATTTGCGACAGCCTTCTGCAACTGCTGCAACTCCTGTAGCTTCAAAGGATTGGCTGAACCGGCTGAACCGTGTTATTTGTTTCTGTTGCATACTTTTGCTCAGTTATTTTCTAGTAGTTTGCCCAGCCACTAGACTCCAAAGATTGCGCATGGGGGTTTGACATGGCTTGGCACTTTGGATTTGGATGCCACATTGTCGCAACTGGTCTTGAAGAGCTATAGTGCTCAATTCAATCCCACGCGATGCTTCGCGTTGTAGCCTTGCAGTAGTGTCACTAAGCTAGAAACGGTGGCTAAGGCAGGTGATGCAACACAGATTGCGGAAAGTGAAGATTGCAGACTGCAGATAAACACTTTGCTCTTTGCAGGGCGCTGGTTTGCAGGCATGTCCGGTGAGGCACTGGCATTGCAAATCCCTGTGTCGACCGCATTTTTGTCTTCATCTTGGCTGTGTAGGCGGAGCGTGACGTTCCGAAGCAATCGCAGGACCCACTGATGTTGGCGTTGGTAAGTCAGTAAGAGGATGTAAGAGAGTCCTTGTTCGATGCCGAGGGTTCACTGTGAGCAACGAAATGTTGGTCTAAGTTGAGAAAAATCGGAATATGTTGGAGATGTTCAACACAGAAGGATTTTCAACATTTTGCAACATTAAACAGTTTATTAAACATGTTTAAACACATTTTTGGTTCGCAAGGCAATGGGTTATGGAGTCGGCTTTGGTTCCGCTTCAGGCGTATCCAAACCGTGAAGGGCTGGCAGCCGAAAAGATCGCCATGGAGGTCACTTAAATCTGTGGGGTCCCGTGAATTCGGTGATTCCAGATGGTAAGGAAATGCATAAAACATCATGAAATATCAATCAATATCAATCAATATATATGGGAGCCGTCCGTAAAAGCAGGTCACAAATTTATGAATTGATGCGTTTACTTTGCTTTGCGCGATTGCTAAAACCTGCATCGCGATAGGCTGAGCGATTGGTTGGCGATTGGTTATACGGCTATCACCCTATTACTACTACTACTACTACTACTGCTAGTACTACTACTACTACTACGACGACTACTACGACTACTACGACTACTACGACTACTACGACTACTACTACTACTACTACTACTACTACTACTAGTACGAGTACGACTACTACTACTACTACTTCTACTACTACTACTACTACTACTAGTAGCACTAGTACTAGTATTTGGGGCACTAGTAATGATATTACTTTGACGATCACTAAAATTGTTCCTAGTTTGACTGCCCGTGCTGATTTTTTTGAAGTTGAAGAAGACTCCGGGAAAGGTCAGAAACAGGTCAGAAACAGGTCAGAAACACCAAAAAGGCAGCACTTGCCTAGCATCCATCCATCCATCCATCCATCCATCCATCCACCTCAGCTCTTATCATTGCTACTTCTACTATTACTATTACTACTATTACTACTATTACTACTATTACTACTATTACTACTATTACTACTATTACTACTATACTACTACTATTACTACTATTACTACTTACTACTACTACTACTACTAGTACTAGTACTACGACTACGACTACTACGACTACTACTACTACTACTACTACTACTACGACTACGACTACGACTACTACTACGACTACGACTACGACTACTACTACTACTACTACTACTACTACTACTACTTTTACTTTCGAGACCAGAACCATGCCAATAATTGACATGGCCGCGCGGATTCCGCGCGCGCGGAATCCGCGCAGATGTTTTCAGGTCAGAAGGACATTCAAGCTAGCTCCAATTGAAAACAGGTCAGAAACAGGTCAGAAACAGGTCAGAAACACCAAAAAGGCAGCACTTGCCTAGCATCCCATCCATCCATCCATCCATCCATCCACCTCAGCTCTTATCATTGCTACTAATACTACTACTACTACTACTCCTGCTACTACTACTGCTACTACTACTGCTACTACTACTACTACTACTACTACTCCTACTACTACTCCTACTCCTACTCCTACTCCTACTTCTACTCCTACTCCTACTCCAAACGCAACCTCTCTCTCTCTCTCCCTTGCCTATTCCCTCACCCTCCTACCAGAACTCCTACGCCTACTCCTATTCCAATTTCCACTACCACTACTGCTAGTGCTACTGCTACTGCTAGTGCACTGTGAGTTTTCCGGACCGTTTCCGGACCGCACAAGCTTATTTTGCTCCCAAATTTGAAATCGAATGCGTTCACGCATGGATCCTTACTCTCATTACTAGATTTGCTACTACCCCCAGCACTACCACCACACCCGCTGCTACTGCACCACCCTGCACCACCACTACCACCACTACCACTAGTACACCTAGGAATTTCTGCTCTTGCTTTTAAATCCAATTGCACTCGTGTGAAGGGTCAGAAACGAGTCAGAAACGAGTCAGAAACCAGTCAGAAACCCGTCAGAAACCGGCCAAACGCAATCTCTCTCTCTCTCTCTCCCTTGCCTATTCCCTCACCCTCCCATCAGAACTCCTACGCCTACTCCTATTGCAATTTCCACTACCACTACTGCTAGTGCTACTGCTACTGCTAGTCCTGCTGGTACTACTGTGAGTTTTCCGGACCGTTTCCGGACCGCGCAAGCTTATTTTGCTTCCAAATTTGAAATCGAATGCGTTCACGCATGGATCCTTACTCCCACTACTAGATTTGCTACTACTCTTAGTACTACCACCACACCCGCTGCTACTGCACCACCACTACCACTAGTACACCTAGGAATTTCTGCTCTTGCTTTTAAATCCAATTGACACGAGTTCCGCTGAAGGGTCAGAAACGAGTCAGAAACCAGTCAGAAACCCGTCAGAAACCGGTCAAACGCAACCATCTGTTTCCCCCTCCCTCCCTCTCTCTCTCTCTTTCTCTCTTTCCCTCCCTCTCCCTTTCTTCCCTTGCCCTGCTACTAGAACTCCTTCTCCTATTCCTACTCCTACTCCTACTCCTACTCTTACCCCTCCTACTACTACTACTACTACTACTACTACTACTACTAGACTACGACTAGTACTACTAGTACTACTAGTACTACTGCTGCTGGTACTACTGTGAGTTTTCCGGACCGTTTCCGGACCGCGCGAGCTTATTTTGTTCCCAAATTTGAAATCGAATGCGTTCACGCATGGATCCTCATTATATAATACATAACTTATATTTTATGTATATGATCTGATCAACGAAGAACAAACCCTTCCGCGATTGCTCACTGTGGTACCGCGGTTGCTACGCGATTGGCTGAGCGATTGAGGGCTGTCCGGGAAAAGGTATTTTGGACAACCCCCATATATATTTATATAATATACATCCTGAAATTACGTTGTGCTATCTTGTTCTATTGTTACAGAGTGTTACTATTGTTATGTATCTATAAATTGTGTATATATGATACATGTATGTACCTCGATTGTATTATACATATTATGAATATGTATGTCTATCTAATAATTCATAATATTTATAATTATTTAAGTTATTTATATATATATAACTAAATATTAATATATATATATATGTTATGTGTATAAAGCCTCACTTTGTGTTGTAAGAAGGGCACTCTTTTCTTTGTGCCAGGAACGACCTGCTCCGTGCATGCATGACCTTCCTTTGCGCCAATACCTGGACACGTGCCCTGATGCCCCGGCGGTTTTGCGCCGCTAAAGCTTTAAAGGTGTTGGATGGGGTTTGACCACCAAAAATATGGGGTATAGAACTGACAAATGAATAATTATCAAGGATAGTTGATGTTGTTGATGATTTGTTCTTTGGTCATAAACTACCTTTATGAAATAGATTGGGGATTATCATCATCAATTGCGGGAATCCCGAGAAATTGTGGGGATTGTGCCTGCAGGTATGTGGTACCCTCTTTGTTGCCTGGCATGAACGCCGTTGCAGAGGCCCGGGTCACCACGGTCCAGGTTTTTTCCTTTCACCCACATTGCACAGAAGATCAATGGATGGGTTTAGAGGAAAATCTCCAGGAAACCCCCATATTTCATCCGAAAATCCATGGTTTCCTGTAGATTTTCGCTTAACCCACCATTGGGAAACCCCTGAGGCACGCCCGGAAAATCCGGTGGAGTGGCTGGCCTACTACTTGCTGAAGAACAACACCAGCGGTGCGTGGCTCACGACGGTGTGGGTTTCCAGAAGGTGTACTGCAAAGCATCGTGTTTTTTTCAGGCAAAAAAACGGAGGAAAAGAAGGCAAGGGGCAGAATCGGCAGAATCACTTGGAATCACTTCTTGCTTCTTGTTCTGTGTAAAATTCTGAGTGTGGCTCGTTTTTGGTCCTGATGACTCTCAGCAAAAGGCGGAAGATCCGGCGCCTGAGTCATGACTGTCTCCACCGACGACAGAAAAAGGTGAAGCAAATGGAATCACTGCCATCGCCTAACATCGCAGATGTGTGGCTTGGTGCAGAAGGTTTGGAATGAGGGCTGCAGAGATGTGACATTGAGAACCTTGAGAACCTTGAAACCATGCTACCATCAACTGAGTCATTGCAGGTTGCTTAGCCAGTAGGATGTATGTGATCAGTTTTGGCGGCTCAAGCCTGAATGCTCGCACAACTAGCTGACCCAGAATCATTATGTTTGCTGGCACCTCCAGATGATGAGGAGGACGTGAACACCTTGATATGGAAATATATGGAATGGATCAAAGCTCAAGGACTACCTTGGACTGTGGAGACTTCCCAAGTGTGAGGAGGCCGAGAGGAAGGCTCAAAGGGCCGGTTTCCCAGAGATTTTTTGAGTAAAAGTTTGGAAGTTTCCATGTTGGAACTTGGTGATTCGTCAGCGATGCACAGGAAGGAACCCAGTGGTGGACTTGTTTCGAGGCCTCAAAGCTTCTAGACCCAGTGGAGAACCTTGAACAGTGGCGTGTGATTTGTGCGCTCCTCAGAGTGATAAACCATGGCTGATGTGCGAGAACTGCTGCGGTGGACAATCTGACATGTACATCCATTTCCACCAAGAGGTTAGATTGTTCAGGGGTTGGTAGTTAACCATAATTAACCCACTTTAGTGGATTTAAAAGAAATAAAAACTCCATTTTGAACATCAGACTTAAGTATGTAGGTCATTGGAGATGTTCCCCTTGGTGTGGTACAGTATGTTTAAATGGAGGCAGATCATTCGTAAGCCCTACGGCCTGCGTATTTTTTTTTGCACAGGCATCGATTTTCATCGATTTCGAGCCAAGTGTCCGGACAAGTGCAAGGCGCTCCGACTGCGACCCTGAAGGAATTACAGTGGCAGGGATGTGTGTCTTGAAATGTTGGGAAAACCCTCGAATTTGGATGCTTGATCATGATGATCATGATGATCATGATGATCATGATTGTCCTTTCTGGCGATGGAAAATCCCGTACAAATGGAGGTTCACATGGGCAAAGCATCCATAAATGGGTGATTTTCAATTGCCACGCTTGATTGCCAAAGGGTATCCCCCTTTTTTTGAATCCTTGTAGCTCTTGGCAGGAACTCATTCGTCAAGGCATTCCTGAATTTCTGCGTGGCTCTGTGTGGACCCAAGACAGTCGCATGCTTGAATCAAACCCATAGGCAGTGCTTAAATCATCTTACATCAGGTTTGGCAAAAGTTGGCACTCTCCCGAGAATTACTTAACAAGCACCCCAAGGAGACTTGGAACTTGTGGTGCATTGGACTCCATGATATTCCATGGGTATGTCCAGGTCACATATGGAGCCCGTCAGACCTGTCCATGGCAGGACATATATGAGCAGATGAGGCGCGTTCAATCAGCCCCTTGCGAGGGCGATATTGCCTGGGTCCCAGGGCTCCAAAAGCTGTCAGTCCTAAGGCTACTGATGTCAAAGTCACATATCAGACCTGCAGATGCATCATGTCAAGTGAATGTCGAGGGCGCCCCCGCAGACAGTGCACACTTTTTATGATGTGCCGCTGCGACTTTCCTCCAAGGTCAGAGACATCAACCGGACTTTTCCAAAACACGTTCTCTACAGAGTGCCTTGGAGCAGATGTTCAGCTTGGAAATTCTATGAAATTCTGCTGAAATTCTGCTTGATGTGGAACCTTGATGTGCCTGCTGTACAGGACAAGCAAGGCCTTGGACAACAGCAGCTTTTGAATGTGCTGCGGGCCTATTCGATCTTCAATGCGGAGGTTGGATATTGCAAGGATCCCAGAAGTGAAACGCTGCATCAAAAGACCATGGAGCTGTGGCAGCTGCTGAAGTCCCTCTTGCTGTGGCAAAGTATTGGCAGGGGCTGGAATCGCCAATCGCATGAAACTTCACAGTTAACTCAGTTAACTACCCCCCCAAGGCTTTTTCACAAGTTTTGCCGTGGCTCAATCCTTCCTGGGGACATCGTTGCCAAAAATCGTCGCCGTCAGAATCATCAGACTTCCTCTCCACTTGGTGTCTCCCTCTGTCCTCACACACCGCTCTTTCAACCACACCTTCCTTCTCCCTTTACCCTGCCAGCTTTCGTCCCTTGCCCCTTGGCCTCAAGTTTGCAATCTGTGGCACCTCATTGGGAATAAGACTCTTCAGCATTCTTCAGCGTCGTATGGTGCTTTTTTCGTCGCATTTTTCATTGCTTCCCAGGTCAAGGTATGGGCTTCATCTGTGGCGTGTTGCTGATGTACATGGGTGAAGACGACGTGCTCCCCCCATGTGATCCGAGTATCAACAGCTGCCCACAATGGGCCATGATGGGCCAGGCGTTTCTGATGTTGATCTCGTTGCTGGAGAATTACCGCATGGCTGGACTATTTATGCGCGGCCCTTGGGCATTGTATCCGACGATCCATGCATATACAACTTGGATCGTGCACAATAATAAATACTTGTATGACAAGATGAATTAAATATACGTACGATTACGTACGTATATATATATATACACACATTATGTCTATGCCATTTGTGGCGTCATTGTGTGCCGCAAAGTTGGGCAGAGAATCATCGAAATTCCAAGGCCAAACCTGCCGCTTTTGAACAAGTACTTCTTTCAACTCCAAAGGCTCTTGGAGATGAACCTGTCCGGGCGGCAGTCACGAGCTGCGAGGCTTGCTGCAAGGCTTGAAGGCTGGATGCGATTTTGGGCTGAGGCCACGCCTACACGAACATCTCACTGAACAAGGCGCATGGGCAACAGCGTTCCTGAAGGTTTGGTCACCAGTGCCAGTGGACTTGTCAAAGCTGCCTATTGCAATGGAGAGGATTTGGAAGGGTTGCAGGCTGGAAGATCTGCCAAGTAAAGCCACCAGAGAATGAGAGAAGTCCATTAGGATTTTGCTCTGTCGGATCTGTGCCGGTTTCCAGCATCCGGAGGCGTCGAACCAACAATGTATGCATCCCAATGGTTCATGACCGCGGCAGCCTCAGTCCCTGCGGTTGTGTAGCACATTGTAGCACCATGCCATGAAATTGAAGTCATACTTTGTTCTTCTTCTATAGTCCTTCATGATGCGCGCGCGCGCACCGTTGAAGCACGATTCCATAAATGTTTTGCATCGTTTTGCATCAGGTGTGCATCTACAATTTCCCCTTCTCCACAGTTGTGAGAGTCTGGGATATTTTCCTTGCAGAAGGGGTGTTGACCTTGGATTCGCAAGATTTGATGCTGTCGCAAGGGCTGATTACGCTGATTGGCAGACTCTCCATGCTGAACATCAGCCATTGGGTGATTTGAGGTTAAGATCATTTTCCGCATTGCTTTGGCCTTGCTGAAGTGCCTTCAGCGGCAGTTTCTTTTTTCAGCTTTGGAAGAAAGTAGTCTAGCTTTGGATTGCTTGTGACATGCGGTGTGCTGTGAAAATCACATTGATCTGACATATGACATATGGCATCCCAAAAGTCCCTTAATTTCAAATTAAACATTACCAATACTGTAACTTGGATGATAACTGGGGGTCCCCTGTGACGTTGTAAATCCATGGTTTATCTTCATTTTCCTCCATTAAATTATAGATTGGAATTGAAATGGCCAACAAATGGGGTAGTTTCTCATAGTTTCTCAGGTCTCCCCTGTGGGCTTTGGCCACATGTCAAGGTTAAATCAAGAGGCATTGCTAAACCAATCCTTTGAGCAGATCCTGCAGACCTTGAAGCAGGCCAGGACGGCGTCACACTGTTACACTGTTGATGCAAAAAAACAGTGCATAGACAGATATGATTGATACAAATGTGTCAAAGGATGTGCGTATTTATATATATATATGTACAAGTATATATATATAAATGTGTGTGTATATGTATAAGTATATTTACAGATATATATATATATTATATATATAACCTTCGAATTGTTTTTGGTTTGAAACATCCTTGAATCTTCCTCCCTGGTACCCTGGGCTCCCGTTTGGGGTCCCGGGGCAGGCGCCCAGTGCGGTGGAGTCCGACATGTCGTCCTGGCCAATGGTTGACCATTTTGGCATCATCTCTGGCTATTTCTTGGCGGAGATTTGGATATTTTGGAACCAAGCCAGATGGTTTTCTGAAAAAATATAGGAAAATCATGGAAAGCTCCTGAAATCGACTGGTTACGATCATCGTTGTTGAATATGTTCGATATTAACATTGCCATTTTGGTGGGCGCGTCATGGGTATACCCTCATTATTGGACAAAATTCCCAGAGGATTGTTCGAATTGACAAGCAGCAAGCATGGTTTGGCCAGGCTCATAAAAACTGCACTGAACATCAAGCTCAAGAACAAGACACTGAAAGACATTGAGTCGACCCCTCACTTTTTTATACTTTGTTCCTCTCAAGAGTCACTGTGGGTCCACATGTATTACGTACCGAGTTCGAACACGAGGTCAGAGTGGCTCTCTCAAATGTCACCCGGCATTTGAAGTCTGAGAAGCGGCCGGATTTGGCCAAGGACGTGTCACCTATCGCGGCCAAAGACCGCCGCCCTATCGTAAAGATGCTCTGTAGCTCTGTAGATGTACCAGTACCACCTGTAGAACCACCAGCAACTCTGAAATCACTCGCGTTTGACACTGTGACTGCGGACCTTTTCATTTGCTGTGAATATCGACATGGGTGCAGCCGAGCATGAAATAATTAATGAAATATATATAATGAAATGTTTTTTTCACCACCCACAACTCTGGCATGACGACACGTGTGGATATTGGGTTCAATCAGCTTTGATAATTCGTAGCTGCGTTGCGAACATGGCAGAGGACAAGGACTGTGTCAGTTCATATTTTGGAGTCGTGCTACTGTATCACATGTATCACAATTCACCAAGACAAAGGAGAAGAAAGACGACAAGGACAAGGACGATGAAAAGAAGGAGGCAGACAAGCCAAAGGACGCAAAAAAGGCCGGAACCCCGGCCACTGGGAAACCTTGAAGGTTTCTTTGGGGTTTGAAAATTACGGGAAAACATCATAAAACACCCAAGTCCAGTTGATTACCGTCACGTTCTCCATTTATACAGTACATGTAATGTCCACATATTATCTATGTAATATATGAATAACCATAAATGGATGATACTTTGCATTTTCACACCCATTTTCCATCCTCCATTTTTGATGCTTAAATCTCATTTGATCGGTAAAATGATCTAGAAATGCTGGGTCTTCCGTTAGTATCCGTTGGTTTACAGGGTAAATCCTCCACTTCAATGGGGCTAAAAATGGAGTAATCCCTGACCAGGACAGAAGGGACGTTGTCGTCCATCCAATCGTCCTCCTTGGAGTCGTCGACCACTACAACCGGGCAATGACCTCAGGGATCCAAGATGTACCAAGCTGCCTATCTCTCTAATATCCTATAATATATATATATATATAATGATATATATATAATGATATATATATATAATGATATATATATATAATGATATATATATAATGATATATATATATATATGTATAATGATATATATATATAATGATATATATATAATGATATATATATAATGATATATATATATAATTATGTATATATATATATATACATATATGTCGATTCACCGCCATCCAGGTATAGACATCCAGCATTTGCCGCAGGGACATTCATGCCCAAGAGTCCAAGAGGGAAAAAGGCTCCCCAGGGTCTGGGAGTAGGGCGCTGCCAACATTGGTAGCGGAGCTACCATAGCTCCAATAGGGTGTCTTGGGTTAGACTATACCCGCGATTCACCGCCATAGAGTCGGGTTCATCATTGAAATATTTCTCTGGTGACAACGCTGACTATAAGGAATATAGGAGGTGGAAAGTTTGGGCCATCAACAAGATGCGAACCATGGACAGACTGGAAAAATCATCTCGCGGCTCCTTCATCTGGACACTCCTGCAGCGACGTGCATTGGAGATTGTGGAACAACTTAAGCCTGAAGAATACCAGATAGAGGGTGGCGAAGAAGTTTTGTTCAAACTATTAGATCAACGATGGCCTGAAAAAGGTCGACATGATGAGATGTGGGAGACCATTGCTGAGGTCTTCGCCCTTCATGGAAAGGATGGTGAGAGCCTCCGTCAATGGTCTGCTCGAGCCCGTGAGGTGATCGATAGATGTGCCAGGAGGTGTTTCCCTGATGAGGCCAGAGGTTGGACTCTTCCAGTGGCCTTAGCGAAGGCGAGCGTGCCGTGGTTTTGGCCAGGGCTCAAGGGGATTTGAAATTCGATAGTGTTACAACTTCCATGCGCAGCTGCTATCCGGAGCTCACCATTTCCCGGAAGAACTCTTCTTCCGTGCATGTCGTTGAAGAAGTTGATTTGAATAAGCCGGCAGAAGCGGGGCGTGACCTTGCCACAGGATTCGAAGATGTCGAGCTCTTCCTAGCTGAACATGGCCTGAACATGCCTGAACGATGAGTCCCCTTCCCATGAGCAACATGATGAGGTATGGGATGAACGGGATGCTGCTGAAGTGTTAGCCGCCTCCTGGAAAGATCGTCGTGCAGAGCTGAACAAACTCCAGCGCGAGCGGAAATTCCGCCAGGCTGGTGATCCTCGAAGGGCTTTCAGAGTAGAGGTCGAAGAAGTCAAGAAGCGATCAAAGTGTTTCAAATGCAACAAGCTGGGGCATTTTGCCCGAGACTGCGAGAGCAAAGCCGCATCTTCAGGTGCTGCTACGTCGTCTACGACTGGTCGAGAGCATGGTGCTAGCATGGTGCAGCATGATTCAGGAGTTCAAGAGCATTTTGTATGCTCAGCTGGTTGCCATGACACCTGTGGCTTTTCTGAACATGGCGTGTGTCTAGTGAGCTCACAGCTCGCCCAAGGGTAGTTCCAACTGTGACACCAGGTCAAAGCGTTGGCCTACTGGCGAACTCAAAAATGGGTACAAGGGAGTTTGGAACAGCATGGTAGGTGGCATGGGCCCGCTATTGTTCTTGGTCATGTTGGTAGAAATGTCGTAGCCATTCACAAGAGACGAATCTTCCGTTGTGCCCCAGAACAAGTTCGTCCATCTACTGAGTCAGAAAAGCAATTGGCACTGACCCCACATTTGGAGTTGGCTGGAATCAAAAACATGGTTGACCAGGGGGCCCTGCAAAGCCGTCAATTTGTTGATTTGGTATCCCAAGGGGATCCCAGCCAATCGGAGCCAGTCGTTGCCGAAGCGCTGCCATCTGCAGAAGCCTCGAAGGCTGATGAACAGTCTGCTATGCCTGAAGCTGGATCACCGGCAATTGCACCGGAGCTTGAGCCAGTGCATGAGTGAGGAGGAGTCGAAGACTCCTGTCCTTGATACCTCTAACGAGGCTGACTGATCCCTGGCGATGCGAAATTATCTGCCATGTCCAGTGATGCTGCTGAATCCTCGCCTTACGGTCCTGTGCGCCACAAAGTCTTAGGAAAGCAGGGACCCATGACCTTATATAGGCCCAGTGGGATGTCTCAAGATGATTTCTCAGAGATGATGCAAGAGGTTGCTCCACAGCTGTTGCAACAAGTTCTCCAACAGGATGAGTCATCAAAAGAATCATCTGACAGTAGAGGATCAGGTATCAAAAGAGAGTGCTCAGAGGTAGAAGCAGGTCACAGCCGTGCCAAGAGCCAGCGCACAGAATCGCCTGACAGGTCACCACCTGATGCTGCATTGCGCGTTGCTCCAGAAGGTGATATCACTTTTGCCAAGGATGAGGTTGCAGTGTTGTCTGTTGCACACGAAGCTGGCCATCCCACGGAAAGACTTTCCCAGGATGAAACCTCTGAGTTGATCAATGGCATGCGTCGGGGTCATTCCATGGAAGTGCTGTTGGCCAACTATATCCAAAAGAAGGCTTCCAAGGAAATCCGTGGTACTGGAGCTAAGTTGTTGGAGTGGAATATTATCTTAGCCAAAAATGCTGCCAGAGTACTAGGACCCGAAGCCGACCATGTCCGCCAAAAGATGCCTCATAGGATAATGGGAAGTAGGTATGTAGTCACCATCAAGCAAGGAGATGATACTCCCTCCCGGGTGAAAGCCCGGTGGTGTCTTCAGGGTCACCTCGATCCTGACCTGCATGCAAAGGCCACCAGTGGCGACCTTCAGTCCTGTCTCAAGTGGTACGGAACATGTTGCTTCAAGCGATTGCATCACACAAGTGGAGATTGAAGTTAGGTGACATCAAGGGCGCTTTCTTGTCCGCAGGTGACTTGCCTGCTCATGAGCAGTACAGACCTCTGTTTGCGCGCCTCCCCTCACAAGGAATACCAGGGATTCCAGATGATGCACTTATCGAAGTAGTTGGTCATGTGTATGGTTTGAGTGATTCACCCTCAGCGTGGTATCGACGCTTGTCATCTGTCTTGTTGGAAGCTGGTTTCGAGCGTTCACGTTTTGATAGCTGTCTCTTTACATCCGAGAACATGGGAAACTGACAGGAATCTATGGTGTGCATGTAGATGATTGTGCAACTGCCGGAGAAGGTCCTAAGTATGAGCAAGCCCTGAAGCACTTGCAGCAAAATTTTGAATTCCGCAAATGGCGCGATGGTCTTGAGGGCGGCGATTTCTGCCGCGCCTCCTACAGTCAAGACCCACTGTCTCTTGAGATAGTTATGTCCCAGGCTAAGTTCATTGACAAACTCCGGCCAATGCATTTTTCCAAAGAGCGGTTGAAGAACAGAGATGCACCCTTGAATGTCGAAGAGATCAGTTGTTTGAGAGCTATCAATGGTAGTCTGAACTGGTTGGCAACACAGTCACGACCTGATCTATCAACTCAAGTGTCCCTTTCCCAGCAGTCTTTTCCTCAACCGACTGTGGCTGATGCTCTATCAGCGAGCCATGCTGTCCGCAGAGCCCGACAGCACAAGGACCAAGAGCTCAGGTTTTGCAGCATTCCGCCCAAAAACCTTCGCAAAAGCTGGAGCCACTCAAGCGGGATACATTTTGGGATTTATTGATAAGGCTGTTAATGATGGTGTTCTCAGTCCATGGTCCCCAGTGTTTTGGAGAAGCGCTAGACCCCCTCGTGTTGTAAGCTCCACCTTAAGCGCTGAAGCTCAGAGTATGGCCGTAGCATCTAGCATGTGTGAATGGGTGTCACGGTGTCACTGTTGTTGTCAGAGGCCTTAGATGGTTGCCGATTTGCGCATAGCTGCTGGGATCATCCCAATCCCCGAACCATCAGTCTTGCAACAGATTGCAAGTCACTCTATGACCACCTTTCATCTCAATCTTCCCCTGCACTTGATGACAGAAGAACTTCAGGTGACATCATTATCATTCGTGATTCCATCAGTAGACTAAGTGCCTCGTTGCGGTGGTTGCCAACGGACCGGATGTTGGCAGATGCTCTTACCAAAGAGAGCCCAGAGGCTTTCGACTTGTTGAGAGCTTGCTTACGATCATCACAGTATCAAGTCAGTCCAGAAGCCAGGATTCTGGAGTTGCGTGCCGGTGAATGGATCCGTAGACAAGCGTTTGCCCGCAAAAATGCCAAGCATGAGTCCCGTGTGGAAGAGCAGTCACGAAATGGTGCGAAAGATGGGGTTGTTAACAATAAATAAGTAAAGGCATAAATCATGAAGGGGTAACTTGGGTACTTGGGGTTAGGCTAATAACTTCGGTTGCCACAGCCTGAACCTTGCAATGATGCGAGTGTGTCAGTGCCTAGCCGCGTCACTGCTGCTCAAACATTTTGTTTTTCCATATTGTTGTTGAAATGTCCAATTCCAAGGCCGCCGGTAGCCGAGTGAATTACTCAGTCCCACGGTCCGTGGCTGATTTCAATCAGTGTGTTGAACTGGTGCTGGGGGCTCGTCGCCGTGGAGGACTTGAATCTGTCATCAATAGAGTGCGCGGCACAGAGGATGGCCTTCAGACTGAATTCAGTGCCATCGGTCTCTCTGCCCAGAGGCCATGACTGATGCATTGAAGCATCTTCGATGAGACAGCACTGGACTACGAGGATGATGAGAGCGTGGAAGGCTATGTGGTGCTGGTTGCTCCATCACCACTTGTGGCCCATGATCCATGTGGTCGTTCAAGTGTGAATCCCTCCTTGCCGGAGGGTGTCCCATCGCTGCGAGAATGGGACACATACAAGGTTGCTTTCGGAAAGTACAAGAACAAGAAGACTTACTTTCAGGTCTTCTCAGAGCAAAGTGAAGAGATGTTCACTTAATTACCGCAACCAGTATCTGATGCCTCGCCGCACCGGTGGATCTCCTCTCCTCAAAGACTTGGCTGACTATGTGGCCAGGCCACAATGACAGAGCAGACTCAATTCCACCAGCTGCCAAAGATCCCAGGCACAAACGCGACCAGAACAAAGTGAAATCAATGGACGCAACAACAATTTTGAAAGTGATAGCAGAATCGATTCACCGCCATCCAGGTATAGACATCCAGCATCTGCCGCAGGGACATTTCTGCCCAAGACGGAAAAAGGTTCCCCAGGGTCTGGGAGTAGGGCGCTGCCAACATATATATATATATTTATTTATTTATTTTTAATTTTATTTTTATTTGTTTTTATGTTTTTATTCATATTTTTTTCATTTATTTTTATTTATTCATGTGTATTTATTTTTATTTATTTATTCGTATTTATTTATTTGTTTTTATTTATTTGTTTGTTTATTTAGTTTGTTTATTTATTTATTTATTTAATGTATTTATTTATATTTTTATTCATATTTATTTATTTATATTTATATTTATTTATTCATATTTATTTATTTTTATTTATTTATTTATTATTTATTTATTTATTTATTTAATCTTATTTATTTATTTATTTTTATTTATTTGTTTATTTATTTAGTTTAGTTTATTTATTTATTTATTTATTTTAATTTTAGGTTTTTTTCATTTATTTATTATTTATTTATTTTTATTTATTTATTTGTCTATTTATTTATTTATTTATTTATTTATTTTATTTTATTTATTTCATTTATTTTTTTTCCTTTTAGTTATTTAATTAATTAATTTATTTATTAATTATATGTGTTGAATGATGTTCATATCATTATGATTATCTCATATATTATCATCATTCTTCATGAAAAATTGTCTTTACTATGCGTGTAGGACTGCATGCGGAAATAAAGCTACTCAAATGAATTCGGACAAGCACAGTTTGTCCGGCTCGTTGTCATTGAGTTGTTCAAGTCCATTCAATACCTGTGGATACCTAAGGTAGCCAAGGGAACCACTAAGCGAGTGGTTGGCACCCTGTTGGGCGAGGCTTGGGCTCCCCACAGGGCAACGACAGGTTTCGGAATTGGATGACGGGAAAAATTACAGGAAACCACCAGGTCAACTGTCCTGTAAATTTTCTCTGAAACTAACCCAATATAACCCAATGATCCCAATGATAGTTTGATGTTGTTGGATGTTGTTGGGAATTGTTGACTTGTTGACCAATGCTTCGAACGCACAAACGACATGTAGCACAGCACACCGTTCTTTCAATTTTTCCTCAACACATCATAGGATTCTACAATATTTTACATTCTACATGTATTACATGTGCAATAATCAAAAGTTGAATTACAATCGTTCCCTTCTCCTACTGATTTCGTTTTGTTTTTATACTGGAGGATGGTCACCATCATCATCCATCATCGATTCATAGGTAATGATGGGATGTCGATAACCCATGATAACCCACCATTATGGTGCCAAGCCACCAAACGCATTTCCGGGCATTTCCGGGCTTGATTTTCCCAGCAAAATTAAGCCTGGATGATTTGTGCCCAATCACAGGTCTCTGATTTGAGCCTCCACATCACCAATTGCTTCGCAGTGCCTTTCGAAGAGGATCCACGAGATCCACAGGCCAGTTGAACACGACACATTGAGGTAGCCCTAATCTAGTTTACACTGAAATCATTTAAATCTAGGTTTATTGATGATGGATGTGTATATTAATGTGGATATTATTGATTATTGTTGTATATATTGATGTTTATGCTGATCTTTACCTGCATGTTTGATCATTTTTGTTGTTGAGTTGGGTTGAGTTAAGTGGATCTATCAACCGGGGTTTTGCAATCCGATTCAAAAGTAACCATTGGCCGTTGGGCCACTCGTACCACCAATCTCCAATGACCTGCCGTGAGCCATGAAGATTGCCTTGCTCGTCCACTCAGATATTGCAACCTGCATGATCTTCCAATGATTTCCAATGTATTATTCAATGCATTATGTACCCTCTGGACCCTCTGGTAAACATACAAAAAACTATGGAAAATCACCATGTTTCATGGGTAAATCCCCTATTTCTATGGCCATTTTCAATAGCAAAGTGTTAGTTTTCCAGCTTGAGATGACCTGAACGTTACGCTCACATTCACGTGGACTCGACCGCAGGTGTGGTTCTTGGATCACAACTACCATGAATCGATGTTCGCGATGTTCAAGAAGGCTCAGCTGGGGAGATGGAGGTTTCATCACATGTGGACATTGCTGATCATTGATGATTATGATACATAATGTCTATATATAATTATATATATATATTCACATCATATGTTTATCACATCATATCATATAGTGTCATATCAATATGAACATGTATGTGTGTAGATGTTTTATGAATATGTATATTCATATTCATGTTGTTGTAATATGGTTTTTAATAATGTTATACTGTATTATGTTATGTTATTACAGTATTGTGTTGCATCGTGTTGCATTGCATTGTATTGTATTGTAGTGTTGCGTTTGTCTATTGTATTATATATATACTATATTATCTTATATTATGTTGTGTTATATGCTATTCTAGTTGTATCGTATGCTTATTCTATTTACATATATATATATATACATATATACGTATATATATATATATATACACATGATACTTAATAATATATGAATATGACTATATTATATATTCCATAGTGTATCCCCATGATCTCCCATTTTTCCTGCCCAGTGCCGGCCAAGCGTTTCAGGTGAACACAAAGGAACGCATCGTTGGGTGGTACTCTACTGGACCGAAGATCAAGCCATCTGACCTCAGCATCCACGAGCTTTACCGACGGTGAGCCCTTACGTTTTTCGAACATCAAAGATGCAAAATCATGGGAAAATCATGGGGAAATCATGGGAAAATCATGGGAAAATCATAGGGATTGATACTTAGGGGGTTTATCTCAGTTGGCAAGTGGTTAATAAGATTAATAAGTGTTAATACCTCATATGATTATTACTGGGGTATATATGGTATATCGGTATAGTTTTGCTGCAGTGTAATTTGTTTCTTTCTGACTATCTTCTATGATTATTGGATCTTATTACCCACTTAGTGCCTGTTTTAAAAAGAAAACGGTCCTTGCTCACTCCAGGTATTGTCCAGAGCCAGTGCTAGTTGTGATGGACGTGCAGCCAAAGGACCCGTTTCTTTCATGTGGTCCTGGCATCAAAGTGGCCCCTCAGCGGGTCAATCTGATCACGCTCCCGTAGAATTGATGGTTTTTTAAATTTAGGCTTCAACCAGCAAAAACTGATTTGTCAAATGATTGAGAATCATCAAGAGTCCCAACTCTAATCAAATCTATGGCTATTGTATGGTATTGTAAGGTTATAGTAACCCCAAAAAGATAGAATAGTAATTTACCCCTATTTTAGTAGGGTTTTATTTGTTCTAATTCTATATTTTTGTGCGCTTGCATTTTGCGGGAGGATCTGGAGCTGCCGATGGAGGCCTACTACTCCGTCCAGGAACAAACCTCCGATGAGGACCGGCGCAACGTTGGGAATGATAAAAAAAAGTGGGTCCAAAACGCTGGAACAGTCAGAAACCTCGAAATTATAGAGGAACCATGGACACGTCGTCTACTCTGCATCCTGGAAAAACGACATCTCTTTGATTTGAGGCTTACTCTGCATATGGGGCCCATAATTTGGGGTCTGAGAAACACCCAGAAACACCGGTTCGATTACGTTGGTCCAAAAACGGACAATGCCTATGTCCTATGTATACCCCAATTAATGTTGTTTTCTTGGGATGGCAGACAGGAGACAATGCAGGCAATGCAGGTTGCTAAATTGGAGGGACCTATCATATGTAAGCTCATGTAAGCTCTATGTAAGGTTTACATACATGTAGATAAGGGCTTATAAGGGAATGTCCCCCAACAAGATGGCCGTATATGGCAGAGTACCACATAGTAGCTTTGTTTTGGGTGCCTACAATAGTCCTGAAATGGTCGGCAAAAAATGTAACTCATCTGTAGGTGCTCTGTATGTGCATCCATCCGTTTTCGGTGTCGTAGCACTGCCTTGTCTCAGGTGTTCAAGAGAACTTTCCTGCATGTTTCGTCAACAGTTGGGGCGTTCGAGGCGCGACAATCAGGTCCCAGGTGTCCCAGGTCCTGTGCTGTGCCATACGAAACGGGATGATGTGAGGCCGAAGAAGTGGGTGTTGAGCACCTTCTTCGTGACATTAAGAATGCGTGACCTGGCAGGAACAGGATCTCTTGGATCACTTGGATCACTCCCTTTTTTAAAGTCGACATAAGTTATGACATGTCAAAAGGATATAAAAGGATTGAAAAATCCATCAAGGATCATCAAGGTCGGTCTTGCCACCATTTCAACATATTTATCATATTTCAAGATATTTCAACATATTTCAACATGCTTCGTGGATGTTCTTGGGCGACCAAGAATTTCCCAGGTCAGCCTCGACCCTGGCGGTTCGGGTGGGCGACAAGATTGGTGCCTTGAAGGGCCTTGCCATGAGACTCAGGGAGATTTCCCAATATCTGAGCCAAGTGGTGGCCGGAAAGCTTCCCATGAACCAGGAGGGTCACCGTATACGTCACCGTTGTTGTTGGGGAAAATGCTGGGTACCCAAAAATTAACAAAAATGAAAAACATCCCATTGTTGATGATGTTGATTCGTCATGGTTTCCATGTTTTTTCTCTTGCGGCCGAAGTTTCAACATGTTCAAAAGGTAGCCACTGAAACTTGGATACTGAAGCTGCGGAGCTTGATCCAAACTGCTGATTTGGCAGGAAATCATCTACCAGCTGCAGGAGATCTTCAATCTCATGCCCGATCAGGCCACAGCGGCTGCATGGGATTGACAAAAGTGGTGTAAAGGTCTAGTACTGTTCAGAGCAAGAAGTTGGCTGTTCCAAAAAAGACGGAAATCTTTCATGTGCTTCTGTAGACTTACAGACTTAGATCAATTCTCCTCAAGTGGCTTTGCTCGAGGGTTGGAACCAATGTAGATTCCTGCAGGACTCTGAAGAGCTCGTTAGATCGTTGGCAACGGAGACCAATGACATGATGCAGTAACCTTGGAATGATCCTGAAAAAGGATTTGGTGATGCTTTGCAGGACGTGTTCATTACATGTAAGACAGTGAATGCACCTGACTGGCTGTTGCTGCAATGCTGCAACATGCAGTGCTTGACCAAGGCTGGCATTGTATTTGGGCAGCATGCTGCGCTCAACTGTTGCCCTACATAATTTGATCAACAACAAGATGAAAAACAAGAAGGTCAAAGCGGGCGGCTCAAGAACTGTGATATTTGCAGTTGATAGCAGTTGAAGCCCCTCCGCAGTCTTGGGCATGTTTGGTTCCACAATATAAATAACTCTGAGGAGAAGGGTACAGAAAACAAGGACGCTGTTGCTTCCGGACTTGCAGATGTGACCAGTGGTTCAGGATGTTCAGGGTCCTGATGCCCATCAAATATGCCCGCAGGAGAAGGACAAGGAAAAGAAGGAGGATACCAAGAAGGAGAAGGAAGGTGAAAAGAAAGAGGAGGCTGGAGCTGGTGCTGAATCCTGGTATGTTCTACCATGTTCTGCCATGTTCTACCATCATGGTCTTGTTGTCAGATTTGTTTGCCTGAAAATCCACTGGTGATGAGCTGCTGCTCTGGCCAGGCCAAGCAATAAAGCCTGACTGCAAAATCTGAACACGTCAAGCGTGGCCTCAAAAAGCCCGCGTGGATCGGTCGCAGCTGATTTTTTCTGGTCGCATGGCAGCGGTTGCAGCCTGGATTTGTTGCATCGTCGCTGAGCTGTCCATTTTATGCAGGCTCTCTGGGATCTAAGGCTTCAGATGAGACCAAGTTTGACTCACCACATTTGTCAGGCATTGTTATTGTAGCAGCATTATTGTATGTACAGTAGCCGGCAGATACAAGAGCAGATGGGGAGCAGATTGATTGCTGAAAACTGTCAACGGACATCAGCCACAGCCGGTTGAGCCTTGTGGCACAGCTCCAGCAGAGGCCTCGAATTTGCCGAATTCCAAGGGATCATGTTATCAAATTCCCCACCATTTCACAGCAAGTTGTTGGTATGCCATGGCGTACCCAATTTTTCAAAGCCAATTGGCTGCCGAAATGTCCAAGTCAACTAAGCTGCCGGTGTGTTTGAATGCACCACGTTCTCTACTGAGAGATTTGCTTCTCAAGGCTAATGAGAAAAGCATAGAAAATCAGCAGCAGTGACCGTGGTAGGCAATTCTACAGAAGCGACAAGATTGCGGAGTCTCCCTAAAACTGATGCTACACGCAGCATAGTATGCATGAACATTCCTAGCAGAGATCGGGACAGCCATTTCCGGCTTGGCCTTGGGAGAAATTCACTGTCTAAAATGTGTTCCCTTCATGCAGGCATCCGATTCTCATAGGTCTTGAACACTGAAGGCTTGAAATGTGATTTCAATGTATTATAATTTACAAATATGTATATTTTATAATCTATTTCAGTTTCAGTTCACAACAAGCAAAAAAAAAGCCAAGGAGTGCTTGAGCTCAGGGCGTGCCGCCCATGTGGCTGTGTTTTTTTCAGCTTCATGCCGCAGAGCCATCCATTGGCAGATCTGGCAGATCTGGCAGATGGCGATGGTCGCCCTCAGCCACGTCCAAGTTTTGCAGCAGTGGAAGCAATCGACTTTGATCTCTATGAGAGTATCGTGCAGCTGAAAGTCTACACTATTTCTTCGTAATTAGTATAGATACCTGCTGATCATTGCATGTTTAAGGATGTTTAAGGGTGGTATTTCAATGGTTGTTGATGTTGTTGCATTCTTGGGAAAAGAATGGTTGCTTAAATATTGCCTTATTGGAGTCCTTGAAATCC
This sequence comes from Cladocopium goreaui, assembly GCA_947184155.2. NCBI lineage: Eukaryota > Dinophyceae > Suessiales > Symbiodiniaceae > Cladocopium > Cladocopium goreaui. The sequence continues at coordinate 211,961 of CAMXCT020005079.1, read as the reverse complement.
GGCTGTGATGCTATTTCTTCCAACACAGCTTGACCAGATGTGCAGCTAACCGATCAGGAGCCCAACAGCTAAGAACTGTTCGGGCCCACCTTTGGAGCAGATTGTGTAGTTCTATATCATTGAGTCATATTGAGTCATTGAACTTCAACAAAACAGATTTAGGTCTCTTGTAAAGAATTGGATTGTCTTAGAACATCTTAGAACCACCACTGCATTTCATAAGATGTTAGTCGAATGAAGAATGTTGGTGGGAGAGGCAAATCCCTCTGCTGTATGGGCACAAGTCAAAACCATTCGTTGTTGCGGGGGACACGGAACAGCGTAGCAGGATTTGATCCATATCATATAGCCATATAGCCGTCATATAGCCAATAATTATGAACGGTTATTAACCCCATGAAACGACCATTTTACTGGGGGAAGGGATGATTATTGGATGGATTTCCCCTAAATCTCCAGACCAAGCCATAACCCAATCGCAACGAGGCAAGCACAGCCTTGCATCCAAAGCGAGTCCAGGGCAACGCGTGCGACAAAGCTTGGGCCGATGGATTGCTGTGGCCATGGTGGGCGTGGCAACTGGTTGTGTCGCCTCCGGGATTGACTATGGGATTGTGCGCCTTACAGAACTTCGATTCGATTTGATGAGAGTTCTCATAGGTGGAGGTGCCAACTGGGCTGTCCTTCTGTTGCTACAGGTAGCACTTTGTGGATCTTTCGCGGCCGTTGCAGCAGTTCTGGTGTGCTTTGTGTCACCACTAGCTGCTGGCAGTGGGATCCCAGAAGTCAAATGTCGCTTGAATGGCTTGGACCTTCCTTTCGTGGTGAAGTCCCGAACATTGCTGGCCAAAGCTTGTGGAGTGCTCTTCAGTGTCTCAGCCGGCTTGCCATGTGGAAAGGAAGGCCCCATGATCCACAGCGGCTCTATCCTGGGATCTTTGTTTGCCCGTGTGGTATTTGCGCGATTCCCGGAATCCTCACATCTGCGAGATTTGGATGAAAGAGATCTCATCGCCGCCGGGGGCGCAGCAGGCCAGCCTTCACTCATGCGGTGATGCTGGTATACTTGGGGAAATTGACAGGGAAACACCGAGATAATTTTAGCATCCCCAAGTTGCCAAGTATTGTGATTTTACAGAAAAACAAAGAACATGAAGAACTCATAAGGGGGAAAGAGCTGGTCCGGCAACTTGTTCGAAACCTTAATGTGCAGTTGAACATACCTGAACTTTCCTGAAGCTGGGAATCGAGCATGGCAGGAGTTGCTGCTGCCTTTGGTGCTCCAGTTGGTGGTGTCCTTTTTGCCCTGGAAGAAGGAGCATCCTTTTGGAGTCCACAGGTGTTGCTCCAAGCCTTACTATGCTCTTCCTTATCGGCCTTGACCTTGAACTTCTTTCTGGGAGGTTTCGAGTCCTTGGGCTTTGGCACCCTGGGAGCCCTGGGCGTTTTGACCTTTGGCAGCTACTTCCAGAGCTCGGGCTCCAGCTATCGCCTGTGGGAATTGCCTTTGTTTGTGGCACTAGGGGTAGGTGGTGGCTTATTGGGTGCCACCTTCAATGCACTCAACATCCCACTCACACTCTGGCGGATGCGCTGGGTGGGTCCCAGTGGAATGAAACGCTTCCTGGAATCCATTGCAGTTGCAGCACTGATTTCGGTGATTTTCTTCGCTCCACCTGCGATCCAGTTCGAATGCATGGTTACGGACGTGAAAACAGACCCACACCAGTCGTTGAGTTTGACCTGTGACCCAAGCCGCGAACACTCCACGGAACTCCAGGCGTCCCTGGGTTTGTTCATGACTCCAAGTGAAGATGCAATCAAGGTCCTCTTCCATGATCCAGTGGCTTTCCATCCCGGACTGTTGCTGCTCTTCGGCCTGATCTATTTTGCCCTGGCATGTTGGACCTATGGCCTGGGAGTTCCCAGCGGTCTCTTCGTTCCCTCGCTGTTGATTGGTTCCGTCTTTGGGCGCCTTCTGGGGGAAGCCGTGCGCAGCTTGGGGGGAGCAAGTCATGGCTGGTCACCCCCAGGTATGTACGCCCTGGTGGGTGCAGCTGCCAGCCTGGGTGGCATGGCACGCATCACTGTGTCCCTGGCGGTGATTCTGGTGGAAGCGACTGGCAATACCCAGTACAGCCTGCCGGTGCTCTTTGCCGTGATGACCTCCAAAGCGGTGGGGGATCGATTTAACCATGGCATTTATGATATTCATATTCATCTCAAAAAGATGCCTCTTTTGGAGGATCCAACTAGAGTTTCACTCTGCGATGAAGTGGTCTCTGGCATCATGACTCAGGATGTACAAAGCTTACAGCCTGCAGAGAGTCATGCTCGCTTGTCTAGCATATTGCAGACATCACACAATGCTTTTCCGCTTGTGAATTCAAAGGGCTCATTGCTGGGTCTTATCAGCCGCAATGCGCTTGTGCAGCTTTCAAGCTCTTCCAACCCGGAGCCCATCAATTTGACTCCATGTTCGAATTTGGGAGCGTACTCTATCCGTGAAAGTGCTACAGTACGCCGTGCCTATGACCTTTTCCGATCCATGGGTCTCCGGCATTTGCCTGTGGTTACTGTTGACAACACTTTGTGTGGTATACTGACTAGGAAGGACTTCTTGGAGCATTGCGCAAGCTGCACAGAGTGTTAAAAGGAACTCCGCACAGTACAGTTGCTACATGGGTGTGTCTGAAAATGGGGGGTATAATATGGTATACCATGGTATACCGTATACCCCCAATGGCCATGTTAATAGGGAAAATAAATGAAAATAAGTATTAAATTTTCAAAATTCAAAACTGTTTGAAATGTTTGCCTGCAATATCCTGCAATTGTGTATATATTTTATATTGTTTTCTGATGTTTTCTGATAGTTTCCAACAGATGATGTTTTCCTCGCTGTGATCCTCTGAGATCACGTTTGACGAGCGTTGTATTACTTTTGTTTCGAAATCAGCATGGACCGGTCACCAGGTCCGTCCCTTGCAGTGGCGTCAGTGTCCATCGGGACACGCCTGCCTGCACTGATTTCTTGGCTACGGAAACGACGTATGTGAGTGAGAGATAGTGAGAGGGCGAAAGTGTAAGTCATGATGAAAGCTCATTGTTGCACGCTTGGAACATGTTTGATCACTCTGTTTGCAGCACGGCAACAATCATGATCTCAGAAGGTAGCGCTACCTTCAATGTGTCAATTGGAGTTTGGAGTGTTTGTGCTAGCGGTCTTGCCAGTAGACTCGAGATGGCCATCAAGAAGCAGTCCTAGAGATCGATCGGAAGCAAAGATTCAGGCTTTGCAGATCTTCAAAGAGTCTGTTTTTTGGCTTTCATCTTGCTAGCTCTTGTATCGAAGAGTCAACTTCACAGCAAACCAAGTATGTTTTGAAGTGTCTCCATGCATGTGTCTCCAAGACATACTGAAGGTGCCGATCTGGTAAGAAGATGTAAGAAAATGTATATAACAAGATGTAAAATGTAATGTGACGGAGCAGTCTATTTGCCCAGTGAGCTCACATAGGGCACACCCAGGTAGCTTGAATGGTGTTGGGAGGCCTTTGGAAAGCAGCCGCACGGTGGGTTTGGAAAGCGACTGACAGCCTGAATGTTGCAACTACCCACTGCGCAGAGACGCGTTGCAGAGGCATCATGCCGATTGTTTCGTGATGAGTTGGAGTCGGGACAACTTGGTTGGCATGCATTTTACAACATGTACAGAGAATTCGAAGTGAACATCGATATACATTTGGATTGTAAGGCACGTGTCAAAGGAGAATCATGGGCGAGTACTTTGTGGTACTGGATGCCACCACCTGAGAAGGGTTTTTTCTGAGACAGCCATGCCCTTGCCACTGGATTGCAATCGCTTTCTCAACACTCTTTCTTTAGGTGCTTTCTGATTGTTGGTGTGGCTTTGCTCCGGTTGGCAAAGGCCACTTGGCAACTCCCTGAAATTCTGAAAGGAGGATTCATTCACGCAAGGAAATGTCTTTTCCGGCAATTCCCTAGCAACACCCAAAAAGTACAGAAAATATATGAAAATATAATAATACTTACATAGTGATACATAGTGAAGGTATATGTCTTATGCATATAATCCAAGCTTAGAATCATGGTACAATGAACCATCCAGGCCATCTTCCGATGCGGCGCAGTTCCACGAGGTCCTGCGCTGCGCCAGACCTCATGGTCGGAGGCTCAGGTCACCAACGTTTGGAAAAGGGAAATGGGGTATACGCCCCCAATCTATCACTTGGTGATTGGAAAAATATGGGAAAAAATGTAAAAATATGGAAAGAACTGGAAAACATGTGAGAAATATGGAAGAATTATGGAAAAATTAAAGGAAGATAACCCCACATGTCAACTTCTTGCAATAATCACCAAGCAGATGTGAAAATGAGATATGAAAGGCAGGAAAGAGAAAGGGCAGGAACCAAGCGCGCCACCCGAGCCAGCCCAGTGCCATAAGTGTCACGCCTGCCACACAAAGCGCAGGTCGATGTCGCCAAGTGCCACGCCTGCCACGGCGCCAAACGGGAACCAAGCGCGCCACCAGAGCCAGCCCAGCGTGTGTGTGTGTGTGAGTGTGTGTGTGTGTGTGTTTGAGTGTGTGTGAGTGTGTGTGTGTGTGTGTGAGTGTGTGCGAGTGTGTGTGAGTGTGTGTGAGTGTGTGTGAGTGTGTGTGAGTGTGTGTGAGTGTGTGTGTGTGAGTGTGTGTGAGTGTGTGTGAGTGTGTGTGAGTGTGTGTGAGTGTGTGCGAGTGTGTGTGAGTGTGTGCGAGTGTGTGTGAGTGTGTGTGAGTGTGTGTGAGTGTGTGTGAGTGTGTGTGAGTGTGTGTGTGTGAGTGTGTGTGAGTGTGTGTGAGTGTGTGTGAGTGTGTGTGAGTGTGTGTGAGTGTGTGTGTGTGAGTGTGTGTGAGTGTGTGTGAGTGTGTGTGAGTGTGTGTGAGTGAGTGTGTGTGTGTGAAGTTGAGTTGTGAGTGAGAGAGTGAGTGGTGAGTGTGAGTGAGAGAGTGAGCGTGTGCGTGCGTGAGAGTGAGAGTGAGAGTGAGTGCGTGCGTGCGTGAGTGGGTGGGTGGGTGAGTGAGTGAGTGAGAGGGTTATGTGTGAGAGGGCTGTGTGTCTGTGAGAGAGGTGTGTCAGGGTGTAGGTGGACACGGGGCGGGAGGAGGAGGCGGGGCGGACGCGGACGGGAGCGCACAGCCAAAAGCAAGAACCCCACACAAAGACGTGGGGAATGATGACAATCCATCACCATGATGTTGTTTTTTTGAGAATCTATATAGCAAAACTGGCGATAAACCATGGGATATATGGTGATGTCAGACCATTCAATTGAGAGGAGGGGGATGCGCCACGAGTTTGTGTTTCTTCAAAAAGGCGGGACCTTTGTCTTCTGCGCACTGAGCGGCGCTCTACTCAGACCTGAGTCTTACCCCTTTGGGAAAGGAAAGTACCACCACAAAGCACATATTAGTTTGTTAAGTTGATTGCCCTCTGGAACTTATTTTGTTTGTGATTTCAGTTTTTTCTCATTTACCTTGCTTGATTTCGTGTGTTTTTGTCATCACTTGGCTTTGCTAAGGCTCGGCAGGTGGCCATGCTTGCAGAATGACTTTGAACGCTGCCGGTGGGTTGCTAAGAAGGGGGGAAAATATTCAGTGAGACATCGTAAGACCTTGATGGATATGAAAAATGAGTGATATATATTGCATTTTAGGGCAAAGACATGACATAGTCAAAGCACGGTAAGACCTTCATGAAAATTCGACAGGTGAAAATCTACGGGAAAAACACGGTGACACCTTGAAACGTGGGAGCAGCACCCAGGTTGGAGTGGCTGGCGCGGAATGACATGGCGCCTCCCAGCCACAGATCTTCGCAGCCGTTACCGTTGCCTGACCTGCTTCAAGAGCAAACCACGGCAACTATGGAGGCATCTCAGGGCTGTGTGAGATGGAGGTTTCCATAGGAAAAATAGGGATGCCACAATAGCTGGATGGTTGATTTATGTTGATTATTGTTGATTTAAATGCCGGATTTCCTTATGAAACCAAATGAAAACTGAGGGGGTCGCCGGGGTCGCCCCATGACTATGGAAACCTCCGTATGAAAATGTTAGACAGCGATGGGTGATGTGGCCGTGGCCATGAAAATTTCAATGAGTTTCGATGGAGGAATTGGAGCCTCAGGGGGTCATAGATTTTGCCCCAGCCTTGGTGAGTTCGTTGTTCAAAGCTCCGTGCTGATGAGTTGGGTGGTCAGCACGAGGCTTGGCAGACAGTGAACTTTTTGAATGCAGCGTTGTTCGATGACTGCTTGCTGGCTACGAACTTGGTGAAGACAGAAGTGTGTTGGAGCACGCTATCACCCATGTCATGCACGAGTATGACCCAATCCAGCAGTTGTCACATTCGGCACTGGATGCGCCAGACAATTGCCATACAGCACCGCAGTCTAAATTATCCGGGTTTGTTTGATTTGTGTTGTTTTGAACACGTCCACCACATCGAGTTTTCACTTCTGAAACCTTGTTGCGGAATGTCTCTACTCTACATTCTACATGATTACAATAATCAATATTGAGGTCGATGACGTTCGCATCATACACGATCCAGGTGCAAATTCCAGATGTCCTGGTGATGTTCTTTTCGTTTGCGTCTTAAGATGGGGACCCTCAAATCATCCAAATTTCTAATTTGTGAATATTTTTGATAGGGAAACACTGGTTAACACCCACATATTGCCACCATTTTATGGCTTGATGCGGTCCCAAGGTTTTTCAGCAGCTTCGCAGGGGATAGCATGGAACATACCTTAGCCTGACCTCTAGAACATTATTTCACTAAACGAACTAACACATATAATCATATTAAGAGATATATAAATATATGCTATGACAATCTGTGATATATATATATATACATATACATACTGGTACTAGGATAATACTAGAATTATATGATTAGTTTAAGATAGTTGAAGTAGTTTGTTGGACTGCTACTGACTTTTCTGCTGCCATGTGTCAAACAGGTGAAATGAAGGAAGCAGAGGCTGGGACGTCTCACCATGGTCACCATGATTGACGACAATTGCCATGATTCAACATCATGGTGGTGGTGGTGGTGGTGATGGTGGTGGTGGTGGTGATGGTGCTGATGATGATGATGATGATGATGGTGATGGTGATGGTGATGGTGATGGTGATGGTGATGGTGATGATGATGATGATGATGATGATGATGATGATGATGATGATGGTGATGGTGATGGTGATGGTGATGGTGATGGTGGTGGTGATGATGATGATGATGGTGGTGATGGTGATGGTGATGGTGATGGTGCTGCTGCTGCTGCTGATGATGATGATGATGATGCTGATGCTGATGCTGATGGTGATGGTGGTGGTGGTGGTGGTGGTGATGATGATGATGTTGGGTATTGCCAAAGTTCCTGAGGCATGGGTCCGAGTGAACTTTTCTCGGGATTTTACCCTTGCATGGTGTGTGTCTTGGGTTTGAAGCCATGCCGCAGGAGCATGATGCAATGACTCCTTTTACTGAGTTGGTTGGAGGGAAATCCTCCACATCCGTTGACGTCTTTCACTAAGGCTGTGCGTTGAATTGAATTGGGCGTTGTGTAGGACCTGGTCTGCATCAAGGCACAATATGCTCTTGCCATATTTCGATTGGGTCAAGGTGCTTCACCCCAAGATCAGATAGTCTGGCGCTAAAGTTAAAGTGCTGAATAGATTGAAATTCAATTCGTAGTTCCAAGTGGTACCAACATGTTCGACCACATTCCCGTCATTAGCTGCGCACCAAGCACCGCAAAGAATTGGGGTCGTCAGGATGGCATCGGTGCTTCTTCATGAGCTTGTCCATGTTTGGCATGACTCAGGATGGCGCAGGCCCATACACATTGCTGGTAGGTGTGCCGAGTTAAGGCAGATTTTTTTGTAGGGTTTTGAATAGTACAGATATGTACAGATTATAACATTTATTTACTGTGATCATAGGAAGCCTTTGATTGCATAGCAAGCGCTGGTCTACACTGAATGATCCAAATGTCAGTCCCCAAGGGGGGCTGAAGGTTGTCAAAGTCGGATGTGGAGTACAAATCTTTTGTTGAGAACTGAGCCATGCGCCGCAATACTCTGCTGACAAATGCGTTTGGATTGGCTAGCTCCAGAACAACAAACTTCCCCCAACAACCTTCTTCTCTGAAAAACTTTGGAACAGAAATGGCTTGCTCACAACGGTTCACATGTTCCAAGGGAGGCGGGTTCCTTTGCAGGTTGGATGAACTGACATCTTCACACTCCCCTGAATTCCTGAGGAGACTTGGCTTTAGTGACTTCAGATGGTCGAGAGAGAGCTGTGTTTGCACCTTCCTATGCCTTCCTATCATATCTTGCCTTCTGGACCCCTCTGGTAATTCGAGTGAGCTATGTAAAATCACCGACCAATAGGCAAATAATATCAAATAATCATAAATCCTCTAAAAGGGCCATGTTCCATAGCTATGCTAAACAACCATGGGCCCCATGGGGTATCATTTCCATTCGTTTCCTATCTCCGTCACCTCCTTCTCAGGAAGTGCGCGGCAGTGAACGATATCTGTGAGATCCAGGTCATGGCTATGACGGCCATAGCCATGACATCCTTTCGAGCCCCGCGGGATTGTTTTTTTTCAGCCAGGCATGGACGTTCTTTCCCAACGTCTTCACTGAGTCGTGGGTGATGTTAGGCTGGGGGAATTCTGCCAGAGTATGGTGGCCAAATGTGGCCAATATCAATTTGATATTGATTGACAAGAGGTGCTTCAACAACATCTCGTTCCAACGATGCTTTTGCGCCATCTGAAGATAAGCAGTTGCATTTGTGATCGTTTGTGATAGGAGCCCACGAACACCAACGATCTAAACTGAACACGCTTGCACGTTACGCTTCGCATGGCTTCACACTCTACACGCAGGAACATTGAGCTTCAGTCAAGCCCATAAAATCCATAAATCCAGTTGCGTCTCCTGGTGTTTTGGGCAGTTGAAGAAAGCCTCATGGAGCTTGACTTGGTTGCAAGAGCAGACCTTAAGAAGAAGTGGCGAGCCTTTCTGGAGATTCAGGGTCACTTCGGAGGCCGCGTAATGCAAAATCGATTCATCGGAGCAAATTCATGACCCACAACCACATGCGAGCGTTGTCCAAATCAAAATCAAAGAATGCGGATCATCTTCTCTTGCGACAGCTTGCGGTTTTGCTTGTGAGCTGCAACATGTTCATTTATTTGTCATGGCGTTCACATCCCTTTTTGGATGGCACAGGCAGCTTCATCAGTGACCTACAAAGCCTGGGGGTGAGCTACGCGGATGCCAGGGTCAGTCCGGCCACTGTAGTGTTCGCAACATAGGCTCAGGGCCAGGGGCTTGGTTCACTCCTGCCCAGGCAGCCAAGAGGCAGCTGAATGCTGGGCACATTTGGCAGGCCTTCAACTTAGGCCGCACTGGGCGATGAAGTGCAAGTCTTTCTGTGCAAGTCCTCAATTAAATCTCTTAAATGGCCGGAAGTCAACAGATGTCAAGATCGAAATTTATTCAGGAACATCTCGAAAGGTACTGATAAGTTGCTTCACGAGCAAGGTCACGAAGGAGCAAGCCTTACAAGTTCAAGTCAGCTGGTTGAAGCTCTCACTTCGTGGAACACCAACCAGCCATTTTCCAACTGCTCAGACGACCTCGTCGCCCAATTTCCGCCGTGTTTGCAACTCATGGCGCCTGCTGCATCACGCTTTGCAGCCACAGGACATCAGTGTGTTTCAGTCTGTTTGAGCATGTTGAGTTCTTGGATGGTTTGGATTTTGTTTGGATGATTTGGATGTTTGAGACCTGCTGAATCAGTTCCGCATGATTGTGCGACACTTGGCCATCAATGATTGAATTGATGAAAGCAGATGCAATGCAGCAACTGTAGCGGGTGTTTGAATTTCTTAACCTTTAACCTCAAGGAAGGCAAGTGCGAATTATGTGGAAATCCGGTTGAAGATGTTTGAACATGGTTGAACCATGTTGAACCCTTTGATTGAAGTCATTCTAACACCATCTTGATGGCATCCTGCAGGCCTGGCTTTGGGCCTGGCTTCCACCTTCGTTGTGCCCAGCACACCCAGCACCAAGCCGGTTGGTACAGTTGGTGCTCTTCGAGGCTGCGCGACATCACCGTGATGTCGGGATTCCCCGGGGATTGATGGAAGAATCGAAGATCATCGAAGGCTTTGCCAGTTTTTCCATGTTGTGTTCGTGCTTGTTTCATTTTTTCTAAGTTTCTGTTCCTATCTTTCGTCCTGATCTGTGCTCGCAATAAGTGTCAACATCAGTTCGTGATGAAGGACAGAATCAACAGTATCACATGTTACCACACACCCTTTAAAGTCCCGATGAGGGCCGAGTGCCTTGCTTCAGGCGCAGCCGTCGAAACGAATCCCACTGTCAAGTGTGGTTCTCAAAAGCTTTTGATGTTCAGATGGAGCTCCAAAGGGTAACATCGTGTCCCAATTTTCTCTTCCCACGCGCGTGTCCTCGCTTTGATACTGTAGCTACTGATAGATATGCAATGATTCACGATGATTCACGCATATGTTGCATACTCAATCAGCAATCATACTCACATGTTTCAATAATATGTCAATGTATGTCAGACGTATGCACACAGTGTACATGAATGATCATTGATGTTTTTAGCGCAGAGAATCGACAAAATGGTTGCATACAAATCATTCGCACAATGTTGCACACGAAGTTATACACAAAGTGTTGACTCTCAAGGCCCACTTTGCACAACCAAGGTCGACTCATCTCGCTGCGTTGGCGGCTGCTTCTGCCACTCGTATGAAAAACAAGACATTGAAATCCAGTTAATTGATGTCAATCTTTTAAACGGTGTGTTTTTATGGTTTTCCCCAAACAGTGTCTCCACAGAGGGGTTCTTACGGCAAGTGTAAAGGCTGGTGCTTGATCAGGGTGCTCCAGCTGGTCCGCAGCATTTTACCCGTAAAAATCTGCATAAAATGGCTCTTGTGAAATGCCCACGTGCATTTCGACTGCGCAGACTCTTGTGAAACGTCCAAGTGCATTTCGACTGCGCAGGCTCGCACAAAGTCTGCGCCGCGGTTCTGGGCCCGGGCGCGGGCGCAGGCTCGCACAAACTGTGGGTCGCGGTTCTGGGCCCGGGCATTTTTCCCGCATAAAATGGCTCTTAAACATCCAAATGCATTTCGATTGCGCAGGCTCGCACGAAGTGTGGGTCGCGGCTTTGGCCTACGGCATTTTACTTGTAAATTCTCCCGTAAAGTGCTTTTTGTGCAATGTCCAAGTGCATTTCGATTTTCCAGGCTGGCACAAAGTGTGGCCCGCGGTCTTGGCCTGCATCATTTTACTTGTAAATTCTCGCACATAGTGGCCTTTGTGAATATCCATGTGCATTTCGACTGAGCAGGCTCGCACAAAGCGTGGGTCTCGGTCTTAGGATCGGTCCTCCTCCTCACCACCATCATCCTCATCATAGTTAACGGTCCCCCTGTCATATAGTGTGATACATTCTTTGTGACGCTAGCTTCTTTGCTTAAGGAGTTCAAGTGTAAGGTGCCAGCGTTCCCTGGCTCGCTAAACTGCTCATTGGGGAGCTGGTGTGGTTCTTCTCTTGGGAAGATCCCTACCATAAGTCTCTCCCTTGGGTGGTGGACGCGATGTCAGGTGAGCGTCTGGCGCCATGGAGAAAGACAGGCCGCAAAGCTGATCAGCGGCACTTTGAAGGGCTGGAGATTGGCTGTCTTCTCGAAATGGCGGTGTATGACGATAGGAATCGTCCCCAGGGTAGAGCCTTGGCAGCGGTGACTGGTGCAGCCCTCGAGACCTACATCAGTGGCGGCCGGGTTTTCGAGTGCCAGATGTTGGCCATAGAGGATGGCTATTACCTGTACTGGTTCGAGAATGAGTATGGGAAGCTGACGGATAGTCCTGCGGTGTTTGTGCACTTCTGCGACGTGCCAGTTGGAGGTTGCAGGAGTGAGACCGCCTTTCGGAATCCAATTCATGTGGACGTCTTCAGGTTGGTCACTTCGGCCCAGGCAGAACGACTTGTATGGTTGACGGCTGACCAGAAGGCCTTCGTTGCTGCTCATCCTGCGGTTGTTGGGGGGAAGGATGTCCCTGGGGGGGGAGCTGTTTCCACTCCTGGGGCAAACCAACCTCCCAACGCCTTGGAAGGAGCGGTGGTGACGGGGCAGCCTGGCATCGAGGGGCTTGCCCGGGCATTGGGCTCCGGCCAGGGGGCTGACAAACGCCCTGCCGATCGTGAAACAGAGAGCCCTGCCAAGAAGGAGAGGAAGAAAAAGAAAAGGGACAAGATCGCCGAGAAGGCCCGTAAGCGCTCTGAGAGTGAGGAGGAGACCAAGGATCAGCCTCATTGCAAACAGAAGAGGACTGAGCGCAAGGAGAAGAGAGCTGAAGAGGGCGATTCCCTTCGTGAGGAGCTCACCAATAAGGCTCCACCGGAACCACGACTGTCAGCTTTGGACCTTCCTCAGAAAAAGAAGAAGAAGAAAGAGGACAAGAAAAAGAAGAAGAGCCGCAGTTCCAGCAGTGACTCCATCCGTCCACGCAGTCCCTCGTCGAGTTCAAGTTCAGGGCTGCTTTTTCATTCAGCCGCCCTCCCCAGAGGCATGGAACGCCTCAGACGCCTACATCAAAAGCACCCGGGCAATCTGGCCTCGGTGACCCTCTTGAGGATGCAGGAGTTGGTGCATCGAGCACAGGGGAGGGGATCGGCGGAGAACAACGCAGAGAAGCTGCCTCCAGTAGCCATGAGTTACGTGGCGGGCGTGTTCCTGGTGCAAAATCCACCGGCTCAGGTGGGAGTCTGCAATCTGAGAGAATTGAAGACAGTGGCCACAGTGATCGACATGCTGTGTCAGAACGACGCACCAAGGGCCCTGGACGTTTTGGTGCAGCGCCTGAAGGCACTCGAGCTGGCGCACAAGCAGCAGGGATGGGCTCAGGCGTCGCAGCTGGAGTTGGTGTTGGACGACGACCTGACAGCAGTGTTCAGACCAGAGCTGAAGGCGGCCCAATCCGAAGTGAAGGAAGAGATGAAGATTCAAAGAGGCCCCTTTCGCCCCCAGCGGCAGCAGACCACGTGGACCCCGACATGGACGCCCAAGACAGGGGACACCGACGCAAAAGGAGAAGACGCCGAGAAAGATCTGCCTCCAAACAACCAGCCGAAAGGAGGGGGCAAGAAAGGGAAAGGAAAGGGGAAGAAAGGCCGCTTTGGTCGGAGGTGAACATCGTGGATGGCCGGCTGCAGCTGCCTGCTTTACAGAGAGCTCTGGCGGGCGCACAAGTGCAACCAGCGGTGGAACAGACTTTTGAGGTGCTCCTGAACGATGAGAGGCTCCACCATTTGTATGGGGGGATCCTCCAATGTTATGAGAGCCTGGCTGACCGTCAGAAAGTTTACCAGGACTTCACCTCGCTGATGGTGGAATGGTGTGAATTTCCAGCGGATACCATCTTGAAGTTGCTGGAGAATTACTACCGCCCACTGGCCCGTGAGGGGGGCGCCCTGGGAGATGGAGCTTTCCGTCGAGTTGCAACAGTCGTGCGCCCAGAAGCTCGACGTCGGCCAGGCAGATATCAGAGGGCGTGTGAAGGCAAGCTCCTTGGTGTTGTGGGCTCCACTCAAATCAGAGAGATCTATACTGGATGGGATGCATCCGATGGAGGTGTCTATGTTGGTGATGGCAGCGAGTTCTTCCCCACATCCATCTTCAGGGAGAACTATGCTGACAACATTGCAGTCCAGGATGCAGCTCAGGCCCTAGATGGACGCCCCCTCTATGTTGATCCAACGGGTTTTGATGTGGCTGCAGCTGTGATCGAGCAATTCAGCATCACGGGAAAAAGGACAATTTGGTCGTGGAGGGATTGCCAGAACTTCATGGCAGCACATTTGGCTGACGAGGTGCCTGTCTCTTTTGTCGGGGTGGTGCTGAAGATGGTCATTGAGCGCTGCCCCGGGCACTTGGGAAATTTGACTCGAATGGTGCCCTGCTGCGCTAGACGGCACTTTAGGCAGACGCCTGTCGAGCTGCTGCCAATTGCAGTCCCACCGGATAGCCAATCTATGCTCAGGCTGCAGCGACTGTTGTTGGAAAATGACAAGCCACGGGCGCTGACTGCAGCTGAAATGGCCCAGGCCTTTGATCTTTCCAAGGAATGTGGCATCGATGCATGGCTGAGCTTAGTCTTGGTCGTGCTCAACGCCATGTTCTGTGGAGGATCTCGGCCGCTGGGTCGCGTGATGCCGCATCCCTTGCAGCACACTGCAGAACAGAAAAAGACTGTGGATGACTTCAAGAAACTGGTGGCACTGTGGATTGAGGAGGACGACCACCGCATCAAGGCCACAAACTGGGAGGTTCAATCTCAGGGGCTTGGTGACTTCTACACTGGCTATGAGGTAACCAAGGCCTACAAGCTGACGTGGGCAGCGATTGCCCCTCATGTTCCTGGAGAAGGTGAAGCTGGCAGGGTGTCGCTGGAAGAAACAGTGGCACCGGAGCTGAAGGAATATGTTCGGGATCCGTCTTTGCTCAGAATCCCTGACGACGAGTTGGGCGATGTTCGACATTCTGCCCCTGTGCTTGTTGAGTCAGATTCTGAATATGATGTCATTGTGAAGAATCTGGTGCTGGCCGGGATGATGGAACGGGAAATTCCCTCTGAGACAGCTACGGTCAATGGGGCTGCTGTGACCAACGGGCTTTTTGGAGTCCATAAAAGTTGGGTCGCTGATGACAGCGGTGGCTGGCGGCGGTCTTTGAGACTGATAGTGAACTTGATTCCCACAAACATGCTGCAGCGCCGCATGCCCATCCAGTCGTCAAAGGCTATGGGGTTTGCTCCGTTGTGGGGCCAGATGGTGTTGTTAGAAAATGAGGTCATCATGGCGTATGGAGAAGACATTAAGCATTGCTTTCATGTGTTCTCCCCCGGCCCACTTTGGCGCGGATACTTTGTGATCTCCAAAGAGGCAAGTGCCAGCTGCTTCAACGACGGGCTGAAAGAAGCAGCCAGACCTCGGATTCGTTCAGCGCCGATGGGATGGTCAAACATCGTGGACTTTGTGCAGTCCTCTCTGGAAAAGATGGGAACCTTAGCAGGAATTCCAGCTACCAGGTGTGTCAAAATGGGTGAACCATCTCCACTGCTCGAACTGACTACACCGCGGCAGTACCACAGCTTCTATGTGGACAACTACGATGGATTCGTGGTGATCGCCCGCACTGCTTTGGGTGAATATGAAGGGCGCCCCTCTGACAGCCAGCTGGCGTTGAGACGCACCTTTGAGGCTTGGAGCATTGGAAGAGATGAGAAGAAAGCGGCTGAGGGCACCCTGCAGTGGACAAGTCTTGGTGCGGAGCAACTTGGAGAAGAAGGCTTGGTGGGGAGCTCCCGAAAATTTCGAAGAGCTGTGATGGCGTCCTCGCTCCACATGCTGATGAAGTCAGACATGAGATGCTGTGATGTGGAGTTGCTCTCGCTGGTGGGCAAGCACATGCATGCGGTGCAGTACTGCCGCCCTCTTGCCTGCTGCTTTGATGAGCTCTATCGAAATCTCAGCCTGGATGATCCCGAATTGCTGGTCGATCTCAGTGCCTATGAGGAGCTCCTTATGCTGACTGCCTTGTTGCCCATGCTATGGTCCAGCCAGCGGTCGTGTTTGAGCCCTACGGTATATGCTACAGATGCATCTCCTGAGGGAGGAGGAGCCTGTCAGACCATTGGGCTTTCATCACGGGGCCGTGCAAAGCTCCACCTCGTGTGCTCAGAGCAGGATGACAAAGAAGGTGGGGCCTGCGACTCCATTGTGCTGGTGGAGATGTTTGGAGGCATTGGAGGCCTGCGCAAGGCAATTGAACTGTTGGGCGTTTTGCCTCAGGGGATCATTCTGGTTGATTCTGACCCAGTCTGTCAGAAGCTGGCCAAACGCCACTGTGCCTTTGTGCTTGTTGTCGACAACGTGCGCAAGGTGGATCAGGCAATGGTGAAATCGTGGCGTCTCCAGTTTCCACGGGCCACAAAAGTGCTGGTCGGCGGAGGATGGCCTTGCATCAACCATTCTTCGCTCAACAGCAGCCGCAAAGGTGCTGAAGCCGACTCCTCTCGACTTCTGGAGGACATGTTGGCCGTGGCTGCAGCATTGAAAACGGTCAGCCGGGCCCTACGACTTCCTGACTGGGATGTGGTTGAGTTTTATGAAAACGTTCTGATGGATCAAGAGGACCTGACTGTCCAGTCTGGGAAGATCGGTTCACTCCCACTGATGAGTGAGGCAGCCGATGCCTTGAGGTGCCGCCGACCCAGGCTGTTTTGGATAAAAGGCCTCCCTGTGATTGAGGGCGATGACCTGAGTTTGCTCCCAGATCAGCAAGTAGGAAATCTGACCACCAAGCTGACCGTGGCCAAGATCACCCTCCGCTCGATTGGTTTCTGAGGAGGAACTGCAGCAAGCTGGTGGATGATAACAGGCCTTTCTTTACCTTTGCCAGGCCATTCCCGCGGTCAGAGCCACCACAAGACCCGGCTGGGTATGACAGGTGCGACACGAAAACTCTTGGTCGCTGGCGAGGAGACGCCTACCGCCTTGAGCCTTATCAATACTCTGAGGACAACCTTGTCCGAACACCCCAGGCCCTCGTCGGTTGCTGTCAGATGAGCAGCTCCGCATGCTGGGGTTCAACTCAGACGCCCTGGACCTGAAGCAGAAGCTTACAGAGGATCAGCGTGGGCAGTTGATTGGAAACACGTTCCCAGTCTTGGTGGTGGCTCGCCTGCTGGCTGCACTTTGCATCACCAGCGAAATGGTTGCAAGCACAGACCTGACGGCTGAACTCTGGAGGATTTGGAAAAACAATGAAGACAGAGTGCAGCAGCTCAAGGAAGCGTCATGGTCGACACGGTTCGGGCCAGGGGCCAAGGGGGCGGTGGGTGGTCTCCGGCATTGCCTCGGCACGCCTGGGGATCGCTCATGTTCTCCGAGGTCCCTGCTAGATCCGAATGCAGCCCTGAGTGATGAGCAGTTGCTGATCTACCTCATCACACGCAATGTTTCACATCGTGGCACCGACGTGAAGTTGGACCATGGAGTACCTTTTTCGGCAAGTGACTTTTGCCGCCGTTCAATTGATCCCACCCATTGGGAGTGGAAGGTTGTACTTTCATACAAGTGGAAGCAACCCAATGCCCATATCACCCAGCTGGAGACGGTCGCAGTTTTGGACCTGATGCGCAAGCTCAGTCGCTCTGCCTCAAACTTCAACAAGAAATCTCTGCTGCTGGTCGACAATGCTTCAGTGGTTGGAATCTTGACAAAGGGAAGAACAAGTGCCTACAGTCTCCGGCAGCCTCTTCGTCGACTAGCTGCAGTGCTGGTTGCTACATCATCACGCTTCATTGTGGCCTGGGTTAAATCTGAGTGGAACCCCGCTGATGGCCCTTCGAGGTGGGTCAAGAAGCGGGCACTGCGTGATGCCTAAGCGACGACAGGTGTTGGGAAAAAGGACCCGGGCTGAAAGGAAGCGTGAATGAAAGGCATTGGGGAGACTAAAGTCACAAGTTGTATCACCTAAGACTGAAGCTAGATATGAGGCAAGTGTTTCACGATTTCTTGAATTCCTAATTGCGCATGGGAAACCCTATCCACCGTCCTTCGTATTTCTTGATAGGGAAGTTTCACTCTTCATTGAAGAACTCTGGGAGCAGGGCGACCCCAAAGGCTGGGCTGGTGACTGTTTGAGTGGTTTGGGTCACTTCATTCCACCCTGCAAACCTTTCCTAGTTGGTGGTTGGCGTCTTCATGCTGCTTGGGGCCGTGCAGAACTCCCATGTCGGGCACCACCTTTTACGCCACTCCTGCTATATGCTGTTGCACAGTCGGCAGTTGACCATGGTTGGGTGGATCTGGCAGTCCTTCTTATCCTTGGGTTCCATACCTTTGCAAGGGCTGGTGAATTGTTCCAAGCAAAAGCAGGCAACTTCGTCCTTGGCCAACGTTCGGGTACATGGACTCTCCCTTTGTCAAAGAGCGGCCAGCGACAAGGCGTGACAGAAAGTATCCTTTTGACTGACCCCTTTGTTTTAGTTTTGTTGCGCAATTTTGTTAAGGATTTGGCGCCTGGGGACTCACTGTCTTTGGTTTCGGGGGGAACCCAACGAAAACGTCTCAATGACTTGCTGTTGGGCCTTAAGATTTCTTTCCCCTTTCGATGGTACAGTGTTCGCCGGGGAGGGGCCACTCATGCATATAGGACTTCCAACAATATTGCTGCCATTTGTGTAAAGGGGAGATGGAGTAGTGTCAAAACTGCTCGTATTTACATTTCTGATGCAGTTGCACAGTTGACTGAACTTAAACTTTCGGATTCTCAATTGCGTAAGCTTCGCCATTTGGCCACCAAATGCCGACCTTCATTTGAAGCGGCTGTTGTTTAAACTCCCTCCACTCCCTAACCCTGGCTCTTCTCCACCTGATCTTTCCCGCTTGAGCCAAGCTACAAACACTCGCGCATTGGCGCAAAAACGGGGAAGATGGTACATGGGGCGTGTCTGTGTATTGGCATTGGCCAAAGGGAGGCAGACACAGGTGGCTTCGGGTAAGTGATTGCGCTGGGGGTGCTAAGGGAACCTGGGAGGCTCCAGACGTCTGGTGGCACTAGATGTTCTTGGTGTTTCCTGTTGGGTGTTCTCTTGGTGTTCTCTTTATTTATCTCTGAGATGTTTCATCTCTTAGATCAAAACCGCCTCTAGCGCAGCTGCGTCACTAAAAAGGGGAGTCACTTGAATGTTGAACACTAGTCATTTTCCTCCTCCTCCACATCATCATTCTCCACATCATCATCTTCCTCCCCCTTGACCTCATCATTCTCACCTCAACATCATCAACCTCCACCTCATCTTCTGCAACATTAAAATTATCATCTTTTTTGTCATCATCCTCAACCTCATCATCACCACCACCACCATCATCATCGTCATCATCATCATCATCATCACCATCACCATCACCATCATCATCCTCATCCTCATCCTCATCCCCATCCTCATCATCATCCTCATCCTCATCCTCATCCTCCACATCATCATCATCATCACCACCACCACCATCATCATCATCACCACCACCACCACCATCATCATCATCATCACCCTCCTTCTCAACATTATCCTCCTCCACCTCATCATCCTCCGCATCATCTTCCGCGTTATCATCCTCATCCTCATTTTCCTCAACATCATCATCCCCAACATTATCGTCCGCAACTTCATCATCCTCACCATCACCATCATCATCAACAACAACATTGTCATATCTCTTGACGTTTGGGTCCGTGTGAAACGCGGAACATGGCAAATTTTACCCAGATCCCTTTATATTTTTCGGGACCAGTGAAACGCTAACCCAGTCATGATTTACTGTAGTACATTTGATGGTACATGCGCAGAATGGTCGTGAACGATGAACATTATTCGATCTAATGTATGAATATGGATTGATGATGATTGATGTGATTACACAATGTGGATCCATGATATATGATATGGACCGACATGAAAACCTTAGTCATTCAGTTGGTTTGTGCGCCTGCGTGCCTCTGTTGCAGCAGTGCCCATACACTGTGGTCAACCCAAGGTCAGCCTTGCTGCTGTGGGTGCCGGCGTTCGCCGCACCAGTACTAAGGCGAGACTCGTAACATTTTGTAATCAAAAGAATTTTGCAGAGACGAAGATTGGCATGTGTGGCAGTTTAGACGCGGATCTTGTGGCATCTAGAACCATTGCAAATTTGTGGCAAACTGGAAAGCACAAACACTGCCTCATAGAACTAGACATGCAAAGGTAACAACACAGTTCAGCACAGCAATCAGTTGCAGGCAACCTTCCAGCCTTCGCAGCAGATCGGCGCAAGCGAACCACTTGGTTTCTTCGATCCGTTGGAGTTTACCAAAGTGGGTGATGAGCAGGGTTTCAGGAAGCTGCGAACATCTGAGATCAAACATGGTCGAACCTTGCTTGCACAGCTTGATGAATCTAGAATTAGAGAAGTGTCATGCGTGTGTGTTGACATAAACTCAGATGAATGCATGACAAATGAATTATACAACCTTCTTTTTCAATAGCGAACCAATGGAGATCCAAGTATTTGTTAGCTTCTGCATTGCAGGACGAGGCAGGAATCGTTCATGTTGCCTCAATTTGGATGTTTGATGATGCATGCATGGTGTGCATTATTTTGCCTTTGTTATGACTCAATGTGCCTTTCAGATTGACTCACTCCATATTGTCTTGCATCTGATGGTTCGAGTGAAGCTCTATGGTTTGCATGTTTTGGCGGTGTTTTGTGTTTGTGTTTTGGAAGTTCGGGCAAGGATTGGCAATGATGGCCTCCATTGGCCTTGTGGCCCAGCACTATTGGAAGCTTCCTGGTTTCGAGAACTTGCCTTCAGGTTTCTCCGTCTTGGGCACGCAAGAAGGTTTGCTTGGTCTGTTTGCTCTCTTCTTGGTTTCTGGCTGCTTGGAAAACTCATGGAGAGAGGATCCCAACGGAGCAAAGGAGCCTGGCAACTTTGGCGACCCTTTTGGCCTTCAGATGTACACCCAGGACATGAGAATGAAGGAGCTTAATAATGGAAGGATGGCCATGATTTCTGTACTTGGGATCTTTGCTGCAGAAATGGTGAGTGGCAAAGATGCCATCCAGCAGTTTGGTCTTCAGGCTCTCGGCCGTGGTCAGCTTCGGTCATCCGGCAGCAGCTTCACTGGCAAGACATCCGCCCAGTCCGCTCAGTCGCAGTTTGTGACGCGCAGAGCTTTCCAGCCTTCGCAGCAGATCGGCGCAAGCGAACCACTTGGTTTCTTCGATCCGTTGGAGTTTACCAAAGTGGG
Source organism: Cladocopium goreaui (assembly GCA_947184155.2). NCBI lineage: Eukaryota > Dinophyceae > Suessiales > Symbiodiniaceae > Cladocopium > Cladocopium goreaui. Next base: position 190,961 of record CAMXCT020005079.1, on the reverse strand, counting down.
TGATGAGCAGGGCTTCAGGAAGTTGCGAACATCTGAGATCAAGCACGGCCGAGCCTTGCTTGCACAGCTTGATGAATCTAGAATTAGAGAAGTGTCATGCGTGTGTGTTGACATAAACTCAGATGAATGCATGACAAATGAATTATACAACCTTCTTTTTCAATAGCGAACCAATGGAGATCCAAGTATTGTTAGCTTCTGCATTGCAGGACGAGGCAGGAATCGTTCATGTTGCCTCAATTTGGATGTTTGATGATGCATGCATGGTGTGCATTATTTTGCCTTTGTTATGACTCAATGTGCCTTTCAGATTGACTCACTCCATATTGTCTTGCATCTGATGGTTCGAGTGAAGCTCTATGGTTTGCATGTTTTGGCGGTGTTTTGTGTTTGTGTTTTGGAAGTTCGGGCAAGGATTGGCAATGATGGCCTCCATTGGCCTTGTGGCCCAGCACTATTGGAAGCTTCCTGGTTTCGAGAACTTGCCTTCAGGTTTCTCCATCTTGGGCACGCAAGAAGGTTTGCTTGGTCTGTTTGCTCTCTTCTTGGTTTCTGGCTGCTTGGAAAACTCATGGAGAGAGGATCCCAACGGAGCAAAGGAGCCTGGCAACTTTGGCGACCCTTTTGGCCTTCAGATGTACACCCAGGACATGAGAATGAAGGAGCTTAATAATGGAAGGATGGCCATGATTTCTGTACTTGGGATCTTTGCTGCAGAAATGGTGAGTGGCAAAGATGCCATCCAGCAGTTTGGTCTTCAGGCTCTCGGCCGTGGTCAGCTTCGGTCATCCGGCAGCAGCTTCACTGGCAAGACATCCGCCCAGTCAGCTCAGTCGCAGTTTGTGACGCGCAGAGCTTTCCAGCCTTCGCAGCAGATCGGCGCAAGCGAACCACTTGGTTTCTTCGATCCGTTGGAGTTTACCAAAGTGGGTGATGAGCAGGGCTTCAGGAAGTTGCGAACATCTGAGATCAAGCACGGCCGAGCCTTGCTTGCACAGCTTGATGAATCTAGAATTAGAGAAGTGTCATGCGTGTGTGTTGACATAAACTCAGATGAATGCATGACAAATGAATTATACAACCTTCTTTTTCAATAGCGAACCAATGGAGATCCAAGTATTGTTAGCTTCTGCATTGCAGGACGAGGCAGGAATCGTTCATGTTGCCTCAATTTGGATGTTTGATGATGCATGCATGGTGTGCATTATTTTGCCTTTGTTATGACTCAATGTGCCTTTCAGATTGACTCACTCCATATTGTCTTGCATCTGATGGTTCGAGTGAAGCTCTATGGTTTGCATGTTTTGGCGGTGTTTTGTGTTTGTGTTTTGGAAGTTCGGGCAAGGATTGGCAATGATGGCCTCCATTGGCCTTGTGGCCCAGCACTATTGGAAGCTTCCTGGTTTCGAGAACTTGCCTTCAGGTTTCTCCATCTTGGGCACGCAAGAAGGTTTGCTTGGTCTGTTTGCTCTCTTCTTGGTTTCTGGCTGCTTGGAAAACTCATGGAGAGAGGATCCCAACGGAGCAAAGGAGCCTGGCAACTTTGGCGACCCTTTTGGCCTTCAGATGTACACCCAGGACATGAGAATGAAGGAGCTTAATAATGGAAGGATGGCCATGATTTCTGTACTTGGGATCTTTGCTGCAGAAATGGTGAGTGGCAAAGATGCCATCCAGCAGTTTGGTCTTCAGGCTCTCGGCCGTGGTCAGCTTCGGTCATCCGGCAGCAGCTTCACTGGCAAGACATCCGCCCAGTCCGCTCAGTCGCAGTTTGTGACGCGCAGAGCTTTCCAGCCTTCGCAGCAGATCGGCGCAAGCGAACCACTTGGTTTCTTCGATCCGTTGGAGTTTACCAAAGTGGGTGATGAGCAGGGCTTCAGGAAGTTGCGAACATCTGAGATCAAGCACGGCCGAGCCTTGCTTGCACAGCTTGATGAATCTAGAATTAGAGAAGTGTCATGCGTGTGTGTTGACATAAACTCAGATGAATGCATGACAAATGAATTATACAACCTTCTTTTTCAATAGCGAACCAATGGAGATCCAAGTATTGTTAGCTTCTGCATTGCAGGACGAGGCAGGAATCGTTCATGTTGCCTCAATTTGGATGTTTGATGATGCATGCATGGTGTGCATTATTTTGCCTTTGTTATGACTCAATGTGCCTTTCAGATTGACTCACTCCATATTGTCTTGCATCTGATGGTTCGAGTGAAGCTCTATGGTTTGCATGTTTTGGCGGTGTTTTGTGTTTGTGTTTTGGAAGTTCGGGCAAGGATTGGCAATGATGGCCTCCATTGGCCTTGTGGCCCAGCACTATTGGAAGCTTCCTGGTTTCGAGAACTTGCCTTCAGGTTTCTCCGTCTTGGGCACGCAAGAAGGTTTGCTTGGTCTGTTTGCTCTCTTCTTGGTTTCTGGCTGCTTGGAAAACTCATGGAGAGAGGATCCCAACGGAGCAAAGGAGCCTGGCAACTTTGGCGACCCTTTTGGCCTCCAGATGTACACCCAGGACATGAGAATGAAGGAGCTTAATAATGGAAGGATGGCCATGATTTCTGTACTTGGGATCTTTGCTGCAGAAATGGTGAGTGGCAAAGATGCCATCCAGCAGTTTGGTCTTCAGGCTCTCGGCCGTGGTCAGCTTCGGTCATCCGGCAGCAGCTTCACTGGCAAGACATCCGCCCAGTCCGCTCAGTCGCAGTTTGTGACGCGCAGAGCTTTCCAGCCTTCGCAGCAGATCGGCGCAAGCGAACCACTTGGTTTCTTCGATCCGTTGGAGTTTACCAAAGTGGGTGATGAGCAGGGCTTCAGGAAGTTGCGAACATCTGAGATCAAGCACGGCCGAGCCTTGCTTGCACAGCTTGATGAATCTAGAATTAGAGAAGTGTCATGCGTGTGTGTTGACATAAACTCAGATGAATGCATGACAAATGAATTATACAACCTTCTTTTTCAATAGCGAACCAATGGAGATCCAAGTATTGTTAGCTTCTGCATTGCAGGACGAGGCAGGAATCGTTCATGTTGCCTCAATTTGGATGTTTGATGATGCATGCATGGTGTGCATTATTTTGCCTTTGTTATGACTCAATGTGCCTTTCAGATTGACTCACTCCATATTGTCTTGCATCTGATGGTTCGAGTGAAGCTCTATGGTTTGCATGTTTTGGCGGTGTTTTGTGTTTGTGTTTTGGAAGTTCGGGCAAGGATTGGCAATGATGGCCTCCATTGGCCTTGTGGCCCAGCACTATTGGAAGCTTCCTGGTTTCGAGAACTTGCCTTCAGGTTTCTCCGTCTTGGGCACGCAAGAAGGTTTGCTTGGTCTGTTTGCTCTCTTCTTGGTTTCTGGCTGCTTGGAAAACTCATGGAGAGAGGATCCCAACGGAGCAAAGGAGCCTGGCAACTTTGGCGACCCTTTTGGCCTCCAGATGTACACCCAGGACATGAGAATGAAGGAGCTTAATAATGGAAGGATGGCCATGATTTCTGTACTTGGGATCTTTGCTGCAGAAATGGTGAGTGGCAAAGATGCCATCCAGCAGTTTGGTCTTCAGGCTCTCGGCCGTGGTCAGCTTCGGTCATCCGGCAGCAGCTTCACTGGCAAGACATCCGCCCAGTCCGCTCAGTCGCAGTTTGTGACGCGCAGAGCTTTCCAGCCTTCGCAGCAGATCGGCGCAAGCGAACCACTTGGTTTCTTCGATCCGTTGGAGTTTACCAATCTTTTCTGATGAGGAATTGTGTATTCCCATTCTCAATGAGCCTGTGTCGGTACAGGCACCTTGGGCCTCGGCCCTCTTGTTATGGCCTAGTGCCCCGTGCTCGGGTGTTAGGTCCCGCCTGCGTGGTGGACGACAGAATAATAATGGAAGGATGGCCATGATTTCTGTACTTGGGATCTTTGCTGCAGAAATGGTGAGTGGCAAAGATGCCATCCAGCAGTTTGGTTTCTGAGCAGGGTTCAATTCATGAATTTGATCAGATTCGTATAGTACAAGGCTAATCTGGCTTAGTGCTTAGCGTTCTTCATTGATTGCATTGCATGCCGTGCACAGTTTTCAATTTTCAGTTGTCCCTGCAACAAATGCAAGAGGGCGCGGGTGTTTCCCAAGTTTCGACCTGAGAATGAACGAAAACTAAGTGGTTGACCCGAAATTGACGACAATTGTTGCATAGAAATCCATAGGCATCCATGCAGTTGAAACTTGACAATGCCCATAGTTTCGATGTTTCAGAAATTCTGATCTTCGAGCTGGCATTTGATCTTCCTTCAGCTCCAAACAGGGCCCGTGGAGATATGTGCAGATCCATTGAGCCCTGGGTTAAAACCCTCACATACTAGCAGTTCCTACGGGAAAAATAGGCAGCGGTTCCCTCTATCACAGTTTCTGTCGTTTTTCAGGCAGATGTTCACAGTTCCAGAAGCATTCCATGATCCACAGGATGTAACAATTGCATTACAATTGCATCTGGAGGCTACACAGAGTTTCAGAAGTGGCGCCGTACTGCAGCGGAGGTGCATCGGTCAGGGGTACCCTGGCGGCCAGTGAACCCCAAAATAGTTGATCTATGCTGATCTCTGATGGATGTTCATCCCCCCAAAAGATGGAGAAAGAAAAAGGTGTTGATCCATCCCCATACCAGTCCATAGATACAGCAGCCAATGGTGTGCGTGCTGATCAATTGGAGGAAAGTCAAACAAATGCGGCATCACATTGCACCGCCTGTAGAGTAAAGCTGTTAACACTCATTCAAAACAAGATTTCCACAGGCAACACAGAAGAGCCACATGTTTTCCCTCCAAAATGTGTTTGTCCTCAGGTGTTAATGCAGAAGCTGGCCAACTCTGCTACAGCTCAGTTTGAAATCATCATCAGATCAGATTATGCATAGGCCTCAGAGCATCTCAGTCAGATTGAGAGCCCGGCAAAAGGCACAGATGGCATGAAGAGCGGTAAATTCAAATGACAAATCAAAGCCGGCAGTTCTTGCACTTCTGAAATTTAGTTCAATATGTGGTCATGAGTCATAAGGGTCTGTTTTCGTGCAGGTGTTGGCCCCTGCAAGCATGCTGGCAGAGCTTGCCCCGCATGGAATTGATGCAAGCCTTTGTGACACCCTACTCTGCAGTCGAGCGAGTCGGGTCGCTGGAGACTTAGGGTGCGACAGTGGATGTTCGACTGGTTTATCTTCGGTGTTTTGTTGTAATAATGATTCTGGTAACATGGCAATGGAGAATTTCAAAATCCACCATAGATTAATTGTCCAATGTCCATGTATGATCATGTATGCCTTTGCTGCAGAATGGTGAATTTCCATGGATTTTCCAGGCATCTTTGATTACCAGAGGCCTTGATTACATGGATCACCGTGCCCCAAGGTTCAGCTGCGGGACAAAAAATCTGCGGATCGTTGCATTTTTCTGAAATGAAATCAGTGGAGGATTGACAATCCTTGATGGATTATCAAAAAAGCAGCATCTCAAGGCAGAAAATAAATTGGGAGGTTTTTTGATGTTTTTTGGATCTTTTGGATGATTTTGGACGGAATTTGGAATGGCTCAAGCTGCCAGTCTAGAAACCGACACGGTGCCACAATGAGTGGCCTTTCAGATGTTCGGGTGGTGCCCGCGTGTTGTTTGTGCCTCGGGCTATGTCTTCTGGTGTTTGCCATGATTGCAGTGCCGCTGCCTAAGAGATTCTGCAGCACAATTGTCCAGTTCGATTCACCAAGATGATTACAATCGACTACTAATTAATATATCACGAAAGGTAGCGTCAGCTACCTGAGTTCTCCGTGCTTCAGCACAAGCTTAGGGGGTATTGGGGGGCCAGCCCGTGGAATTCATGGAATTCTCGCCGTTATGTATTGGATATCAATTATAAGGGGGGGGCCCCCCCCCCCCCGAAAATGGTCATGGGTTCAATTCCCACGGGTGACGCGGTCACGGGCCCCCACATTAGAGGCACACTTTCCATGAGGGAGATGTCCCTGTAGTCCAGCATAATTGGTTTGCTTCAGCTTCAATAACAGTTGCTGCAAAGGGTTTTAAAAAGGGGTTTTTAATAAACCCCTTTTCGTGCATCATTTCACGCTGCACAAGACACCGTATCATGCAGTCATGATATAATATGATATGATATAATATAATATGATATAATATGATATGATATGATATATAATATAATATAATATAATATATAATATGATATATAATATGATATATAATATAATATATAATATAATATATAATATAATATATAATATAATATATAATATAATATAATATATAATATAATATATAATATAATATAATATATAATATATAATATAATATAAAATATGATATATAATATAATATATAATATAATATATAATATAATATAATATATAATATAATATATAATATAATATAATATGATATAAAATATAATATAATATATAATATAATATAATATATAATAAAATATGATATAATATATAATAGAATATAATATATAATATAATATAATATAATATGATATATAATATGTTATAATATAATATAATATAATATGATATATAATATGTTATAATATAATATAATATAATATATAATATATATATAATATAATATATATATATAATAATAATATTTATATATAATATTTATATATAATATATTCTCATATATTGCACATATATGAAGAATTCTGAAGATGTGCATATAAAATGTCCTGCATTCAACATCTTTATCTAAACACACACCGCACCTTCGCTGTTCCCAAAATGTCTTCCCGTGCCTGGATGTTGTTGTCTGATTCGCTTCGCCCAGAGGCCTGTCTCCTTCAAGTCGATGGAGCAGGGAAGACAAGCTGTGACGCTGAATTGGATGAGCCAACAAGTCAGCAACGAGGTGCGCTGGTGCCAGGCCGTCGGTGCCAGCTGATTGCCGTGGAATCCATGGAGGTGTCCGATTTTCCATTGGGGGTACCCCCAGTTATCATCATTTCTTAGTAGGATTTTCCATTAACCATCAGTTTTTGGCGACCCCCATTGTTGGAAACCCCCATATGAACCTATGATATGACAATAGAAACAATGACCTGAGGTAAAGACTGAGCCGGGCGTCAGCTTCGTTGGCTTTGGGAACTATTTCATTGAGTTGCAACCTCAGCCTTTCTGGATCAGTATCGCAAAGGCATGATATTGCCAGCAAGGAAAAAACATCGCAAAACAAAGAAAGATGTGTCTTTTGGGAATATCACAATACTCGCAATTCCCAATGACTGCTCAGAAATTGTGATTTTTGGGATGCCCCCCAAGACTATATTTTATTCAAAATGATTCTGAAATATTCTGAATATCTATAAATCTCTGGCATACACAGTACATCACAGTTCATCACAGTGCCCAATGTCTCATGATTTGTGCAGGTTCCCGGCGACCTACCAGGCCGTCTATTTCATTCAGGACGGTCGAGGTGAGGAGGACGTTGGAGGTTTCCTCCATGAAAATTGGAGGACGGTTGAAGGGAAAATCTGGATATAACCGGGAAGTTCACATGGATTTCCATGGATTTCCATGGATTTCCCACATGAAATATATCACGGTTTCCTATGGTTTCCTGTTTTTTTCAACCATTCCAATGACATTATGATGGGATATCCTGGGAAAGTTCTTTGATTCATTCCATGAATTTCCATGGAGTTCCTGGGCGTCGGCCTCCGGACCATGTCCTGCCAGGTGTGAATCCGGTTCCCGTTCCTGACTTGTTCACCCCTGTGGTGAAGGGCCCCATTCGGGCACGATCTGCTGATGGCTTGGAGATGCTGATTTCCATCTCATTTCAGTGGAGATTAAAGCCGAGAGCTCAAGAATGCTGAGATATGCTGAGATAAAGCGCTGAGATTTTTCGTGACTTCCTCGGTGCCAGTGACTGCTTTTGAAAATTCGAAGGCCAGAAGCATTGAAGGGGCTTTTTACCATCCTTGGTGACAACCTCTACAAGGCAAAGTGACAAGTTCTTCATGTTGTTCTTGTCCTTTCTGTAGTGCATGTAAATGCCATGAAATGCCTGTGTCATGTTGTTCTCATCTCCAATCCATTAAATATAGTTGTACAGTAAGTTATAAGTTATAAGTATATCATAAACCATCATAAACCATAGTTATTGGATACTATTGGTTCCCCCTCCAATCCATGCAGGATGAATTTGTCCGGTTTGCTCGAGCAGCTGTGGTCGAAGCCTGCTCCTTCTACACCGCAGAGCAGTCACTTTGGCATATTTGGCAGCAAGGATTGAACAGTTGGTTTGATTGAAAATAGGGTATATTATACCTCTAAATTTGATGGTTTATCAATGTTTAATCATCATCTTCCCCATTAAGTGGCCATTTTGGGAGGTATCCGCCATTTCAAGACAAACCCGGTTGTGAATTGCCCTGAACATACCTGAACTCTTCATTTAATAGGCAAATTCGTCGGCCCTACTGTAGCTTCCTTTGGAAAAATGAGATCGAAGAAAAGATCATGCCATATGTCACCAGCTGGTCGTTCAGCACCTGCAGCCACGTGGCCAGATACTTTACGCAACGTGCAGTCATCACCGCAAAGATGCTGGAGGTCTGTGGCTGCCATTGCAGCATTCCACACAGGGATCCCTGGGGTTAGCTCGGGGTTAACATACAAAAAGATCTGGAAAACCCATAGATTCCCTCGGATAATCTACAAATGGTGGCTTTTCGACATCGTACGTTTGCTGGAGGGTACTCGCACACTGATTGCTGGTTTGAAACATGCTGATGTTCATCAATTGTCACCCCTCAGCACGATGCTCCAGATTAGTGGCTTTCCCTATTTTGAGACATTTTGAGACGACCCAAGCTGTTTGGTCAATATCACATACTATCACCTTTTTTCATCATTTATTGTCCATTTGATTTGCCCACTTATATCAAAACATAGGTATATGTGTATATAACTATATAATACTATATACATATATATAATCATATGTATATTACTGTATATATATATATCAGGTGTCACGCCATTTTTTAGATTGTCTTTCCCCATGTTTTGTTCCCTGAAAAATGGGTGGTTCCGTTGGTTTCCAGGTGATGCAGGCGAACTTCAATAAACCCCAGGATGACTTGATGCTGGAGATCACAGGGCTCCAACTGCGGGAGGTTCAACCAGTGGATACCAGTGGTTTTTTTGTCCCGGCAGTGGTGATTGGATGATGGAAATCTATGGATGGATTTGTAGCGGCTACCGGGGAGCCGGGTAGTTGGATCGCTTGGACAGGTTGATCTACCTGATGACTTCGATGATGAAATTGCGAATACACAAGAGCAGATGCAGGAGGCTTTGAACGGATGGGCGGCGCAAAGGAACAACAGAAATTGTAACGGGAATGAGATTGCGGTTTGCAAATGGATGTCTTTGGAAATAGGGTACTCCAGAAACCGATGGTTTACTATGGTTTATTATCATTTTCCCCACGAAAATTGCCCCAATTTTGGACCTGGGTGTCCAGCCAGGTGGAAGTTGGCAAGGCAGAACGGCAGGAGCGGATCACTCCATGGATCGATGGATCAATGGTTGCCCATGGTTGCCCAGTAATGACTCCTCAAATGTCAGATGTAGTAAGCGGAGTGAGTTTGAAATCGCACTTCCATGGGATTTCAATGGATGTCATAGGTCAATTGGCGGAATTTCTGTACTTCAAGGTTTGATAACTAGTGGGTCTGATGGGCTTCAAGTGGTTAGACCGCAGAACCTATGGCCAGGAGCAAATCATTATCAAAGAGGCCGCGATAGAAGTAGCCATGCAAAAGGCTGGCAACCCATGGTTTATTGATGTTTATTGGTTTGTTGGATTTGCATGACATTGTTTGATCTCCTACTACTGTTCTGCAATTTCTGCAGTTCTACACCAGGTGGAAGAGATCATTAAAGGAGCCAAAGGGCAAGCCGCTCGAGTGCAAATCCAGAACGAGGCGACGGAATTTCATGCTGTATGTCATGCTACCTTGCACTCTTTCACATTGTTAGCATCGTTTTGAGACTGTCGCTCCAAGCATTTCTCCCACAAGGCAACGATTAAGCAGCTCATGCTAGTTCAACAGAGGCAAGCCGAGGTGGGAGTCGGTCTTTGGCAAGGAGAGTTGATAGTTCACGCTTCTATACAGTACTTGCATTACCTAGCATAGCTATGCATAGCTCATGCATTACTGTATCTGGCATTGCATAATATATATACATAATATATATACATAATATATATACATAATATATATACATAATATATATATACATATATATATATATTATATATATATATATTATATATACGTGTATTAATATAATATGTATATCATATGTATAGCTGTTTACACACTTCTTTACAGTGCAATATGAGACCGATGAGACCTGGGCTTGGATTTGAGTATTTGAGCTGCTCAAGAGAGCGTCGTCTGTCGTGGCAATGCGAGGCAAATGCTGCCATTTTGCAGCAATTTGCCAACGATACGTTGCCTTTCGACAGGCGAAATGCCCATCTGTTCATGCGTGTTGGATCATCCATGCGTATCGTTGGGATGGATGATGGATGCAAAAAAAATCTAAAAGCTATGCATTATGTATCATTATGTCATTGTTGCTTGTGAATGCTTGTGACCCTTGTTGGGAAATAGCCAGATTGCCCATGCTGCAGCAAGAGGCTTTTCAAAGTGATGGAAATCAGAGCACTTGATGATCACGCTCCGGACAAGCTCACAGTCAGTTTGTGAGGGGAGGAGTGTATTTTGCTGTTCACCACCCGTGTGATGGTATGGCAGTTGTGCGGTGCAGAGGGCAGTGAAATGAACATAGAATTTGTTTGCATGGTCAGCTCCAAGCTTAACTAAATTCTAGCAAATTTAGCTCAACTATTGTCCGCCTTTTGCAGTCGGTCAAGAACATCTTGGCCCATGATCTGCCGATGCCGAGAGAGAGAGATCATGTACAATCATTGTCAGTTTGAAACTGGGAAGCCCCAAGGGTTTTGGTCAGTTTCCAAAGACTCTTGCATTTGTCAATCTCGCAGTGCCTACTGTGCCTACAGTTTCGTGTTTGTCATGTACATCAGCGACCGACTGACTCATCAGATGGCAAGAGTTTCAACATGAGCTGGCCAGTTGCCGCTTCGATTGCTGGATCATGGCCGTCTCATTACTGACTTTCAGCGCTTTAATGGCCAAAAAGAATCCTGGTGACGATCAAGATTCTGCAGGGAAAATGTGCAAAACAGTTCAAGTTCTGCATATCGTGCCCACGACGGAAGCTTTTCAGTGGAGTCCAAGACCATGGTGTTTTTTCCGCATGACACATGAAACAGTCTGGCGATTGGTTGGGAGTTCCCACCATACCAGTTTGCCATAGCATCCATAGATATCCATAGCCCTACTAAAGTTCAACACATTCAACACGCCGTTCACGGCTCCTTTTCTTGAAACCCCATCCGCACTGCTTGTGCTGTTCAGAGAATCTTGTCAAATCTTGAGAGTGATGATCCGTGACATACTGAAACAGGTTGCATCGTGTCAAGCTATTGAGCAAGCTGCTTCAGCCATGGCTTCTGCAAATGCTCCCACGATGAAGGCATTGGCTTCTGAAAATGTTTCCGTAGAAAAGATTGTAACTTTGGCCGCGACAACATTTGCATGATTCCATCATGCCACAAGAATAGTTTCTTCTGTACCAGGTTGCTGCCTGTGTGAATCTGTGTGCTTTCAAAAGCTTGTGAGAGTTTCGACATGTCATGCAACGTCATGTGAACATTGTGAATACCAACATTGTGAATACCAACATTGTGAATACCAATCCAACAATGCAAGGCCGGCAGAGAAAAGAAGAATTGGCTCATCAATTTGCTTTATGTTCGACAGGCACAAGTGTGACAACACGTTGCAACCATGGTTTGGGAAGCAGTTCGGTAAGTGCAATTTGTCCAACCTTTCTCTTGATTCTTCTTTCAGCTACAACCAAAAGATGACGGTTGGTCCGATGAGGAACTATGCAGGGAAGGATGGAAACAGTACATAATCATTAATAAATTTAATAATCATCCGAATGTCCAGTGTTTACACTTTTTACACCTTCACCGGCATTTGATCAGACAGTTTCCTGCCCAGTTTCCACGTTTCGCTGTGAGAAACATGTTGTTTCACCAGGAATTCAAGGAATGCATGGAAGTGATAGAGGAGCAACTGCGTGATTCGAACGGAATGTCTGGAGCCTGGCTTTGAGATCTTTGAGCGGCTCTGAGTTGGTTATGTCGTGTGATGGGTATGCGGTGACGCCAGGTGTGAGTATGCCATTTATGTGAAGGCTCTCATAAAGCGACAGGAAGGGCAGGCAGATGGTCGTCCTGAAGTATCCTGCTGTGTCAGAACATGTCATGTTTCAATGTGTTCGATGATTTTTCTGAAGCTTCAGTTCTGTTGATAGAATTTGGCAGTTGACTTCCATACTACAGTAAGTCGAAAGCTGTGGATATGAGAGACCTGAGAAGCAAAAGGTGCAACGCACTTCCACTGTGATCTCTGGGTAGGTTCAGGAATCATTGCAGCTATTCCAAGCTGCCACCTGCATCAGTCCATTGAACGTCTACAATCTCAAGCAGGCCGTAGATTAGGAGGTGTCCGGGAACTCATTGGGGGTCCAAATCATCCAAGTCATGAGACATCATGAGACATCATGAGACCCTGACTTAGTATTGAAAGATATTGAAAGCCATTGTTAAAATATGTTAAAATGGGATCCACCATTTAAGAAATATCCATATGTCATGTAAATAAGTTGAGACCCTCAGACGCCATCGCAGATGGGTCGAAGCCTCTACCTGCTTGGCAAGCATCGTGGAGCTATCGAGGTGACCGGACCAGACCCAAACAAGTTTCAACAGACCCCATATTAAGAGAACAAGTCAAGGCAGATCTAGTTACTCTAGTTGCGACTCTAGTTGCTTCAATGATCTTTAATGAATTTCAATTTCTGGTACTGCGAATTGACGGAATGGTTGTTGTCATCAAGAATCCGACTGGATCGGAGCAAAATCATGCAAAATCACCGCAGGTCTATGACGAAGCCCAGAAGATTTCGCCGGACGACTGGGAGATTTGGCACAACAAGGGCCTTTGCTACATGTACCTTCGTCAATATGACAGCTCCATCGATTGCTTTACGAAGGCGGGACATTGGATGGAGATGGAGTATGATGTCAAATAATGGTTAAACCATATACAACCATATCTACATACCTATTTACAAAATACATCAAAATACTATATTATATTATATTATATTATACTATATTATGTTATATTATATTATATTGTATCATAAATTATTATATTATATGGTATATTATATTATATATTATATCAGATTATATTATATTATATCAGATTTTCTCATTATCAGATTATATAATATGATATCAGATTATATATTATTATATCAGATTATATATTATATATTATGTCAGATTACATATTATATATTATATAATATATATTATATCAGATTATATATTATATATTAGATCAGATTATATATTATAGTTTTTATATTTTTATTTTATATTATATAATAATATATTATATATTATTATATATAATATAACATAACATATTATATATATATACAATACTGTATATAGCGATGTATTGCAACTTTCTGTTTTTGGTGACACCTTGGCGAGGCGAACCAGATTCAGCGCCACGATGTGACCTTCATGCAGCTTGGAAAGGCAGGGTCACCACGCAGCTTTCCAACCAGATGTGGGGGGGTGTTTCCGATGGCTCGTTTTCATGTCTAATGTGGATATGTGTGGGTTCAGTGTGGATACACTTTAAAAAAACTCTGAAGCATGTGCATCAGCTTTCAGATTTTTGCAGGTACATGCATTGCAAGAGGATTATAAGTCAGCTATTGATGTCTACACTGAAGCCTGGATCCCCAGAGATTTTGAGACTGGAATGTCCGTTAGCAGTTGAAGGGGACTAGATTACACGTTTTGATGTTTTTACCCAGGCGCTGGAGTTTTCACCGGAGCATGCAGAGCTCCTTACAACTCTGGGGATCCTATATTTGCGGTGTCTTGGCAGAATGAAAGCATCAAAGTTCAGTTTTTGCTTCACATATTACTTCACAACTTGCCGGAAAGACTTGATTCCTAAGGATGGGAGAGAACTTCAAGGCCTTTGTGGCTTAGCATGTCTTAGCATTTGAAAGATGTTTTGCTGCTCAGCCACAGCCTTGGCGTTTCCAGCTGCGCCAAGGATTATTTGGGAAATGCCTTGACACATGATCCGAAGAATGCCAAAACAATTCTGGCAGCTGGATCCATCATCCAGGAGAGAAGACACCTGATTTCAGTGGCGAGTTGAACAGCCTGAACAGCAACTGCAAGGTGAGAAGATTTGAAATATCAATGGGTTGAACATGGAAAGACGGAAAGACGCAGGACCACTCGGATATGGATGTCGCTTTGATCAAGTATCGTGTGGCTGCGGTTCACACGCCAAATTCTGCTCAGCTTTGGAACAAGTCCGCAGCTCAGCTTTGCTGAAACGCCTGAAGATTGAAGACTTGATTCACAGAATTGATTCTGCCAGGGGTAGATGGTAGAAGTAGGTTCTATGTGGCCTGGTGGTTTCCATCATGATCCATCATGTTCCATCTCCAGCGCCACTCTACCAATTTGCAGCTGCATTGTTCGCAGTATCGGAATGTGCTTCTTCGGGAAGACGAAGTATGTGGCTGCGATCGCTTGCGCTTGCCTGAGTGCACTGAGAGATTGAAATGGCTGTGCCATGCTGTGCCATGCTGGATGATTCGTAGACGCTCCTAAAAAAAGCCGTTTTCGTAGGGAAAATGATGATGAATCAGTGACCATTAGTGACCTTAAGGGTACACTGTGCACAAGTTTCAGACAAAGTCCAATTTGTTTCGAAAGCAACTTGCAAAAGACTTCTCTTTGTGTCCATGTGGCTCGAGGCCTAAAGCGTGCTCTTTATTTGGATCCATTTGAGTGGATCATTTCTTACAATTTGGGTGTACCTGACATGCCTTGTCCAAAGTTCTCCTTATTTTTTCTACGCATCGAATACGTGGTCGGCCAGGCCTGGTGCATCTCAATACTGGACAATTTGCTTCCGCACTTCTGGCTTGTAAAAAAAAAACATCCTGGGCAAGCTTGGCAAGCTTGGGCGTCCTTGGACCATTTGGCAACAAAAAAGTCATCGCCAACTTGGCCTAGTTTGCCCTCCGGAAATCAAACATTGCAATGGAAAATGACCCGTTTGAAGATGATGTTCCCATTTGAATGTCCATTCATAGGGGATTTCCCATTACTTTGATTGATTTCCGGAGGGTACCCAATGTACATTGGCTGTATTGTGGCAGGCATTCCACTTCTTCTCTGCAAGCATCAACTTGAAGCCGGACTTCCCATCATCCTACATGCTCGGATCTCAGTAATCTGACATACCACTAAGATGACCCAAAATGTTCTGGAGTCCCAAAAAATCATAGTCTCGGTGCAGAAATATCCCATGATATATAGTGATATATATTATATCTCATCATATATGATATATATAATATGATATAATCATTTCTTATATATATATAATATATATATATAGCCATACAATGTTAGATTCTATTGGTCCCCCTTTAGTGGGTTCAAAGATCACCCAATTCCCCAAAGATCCATGGCCGCAAGTTAAGGTATTTGGCCATCACACTGAGTCGCTTGGACGACTTCTCAAATGCTTGCAGCGCCTATGAGAAGGCCAAAGGGATGTGAGATACTTGGAGTTGGGATGAGAATTCCCAATTCAAAACATACATGGGCGTCAGTGTGTTGCTCCTCTGGAGTTTGCATTCACGTCAGACTCCGTGATCATTTTGGCTTGAGCTTGAGCTCTTTTAAAGCCACTCCTGTGCAGCTCTCTGTGTGGCAAAACTTGCAACATGGCTCGCTCTGCCTCACGTGTGCTCGCTTGCGTGCTCTTGGCCCTTGCCTGCTCGGCGATGCTTTGCTTTGTGGGCACCACTCCCAGTCCTGCTGCTGGAAGCACTCCGCTGAAGCAGTCTTTGCGGGCACCGGCCGTGCAGATGGAGGCACGAGGTGGTGGTGAGGGTGCCCTTGGCGACATGAGTCCCGACACCTACATCATTGGCATCACCGTGCTTGGGATTGCATCCTTGTTTGCCAACATCAGCGGCTTCTTCAACCCATGAGAAGACCGGGGTAGAGAATGGCAGCGGCCATGATATGTAGGTTTTTAGTCTCTTTATATTGTTTACATCGCTTCGATCTGCCTGACAGAGCAGAGGATTGTGCGAATTGGGGCAGAAATAGCGTCTCTGAGGGAACAGATGGGGACGGGCGGGGACGGGCATGAGCATGTTTTCCATCCTCACATGTCCTTCTTGCAGTGGGTCCCGGGTTCAGTGTATGTTTGTTTGAACTGCAAACGATTCAGCCAAAGGAATCAATCGCATTTGAGGAACAAGAGAGTTGGACTACATTTGACTATGTAAGGTTTGATCACATGTGAGCACCGAAGGATGTGAGATACTCGGATGTTTGGATATGTTTGGATGAGAATTCCAAATCCAAAACATATATGGGCGTCACTGTGTTGCTCCTATCGAGTTTGCATTCACGTCGGACTCCGTGATCATTTTGGCTTCGGCTTGAGCTCTTTTAAAGCCACTCCTGTGCAGCTCTCTGTGTGGCAAAACTTGCAACATGGCTCGCTCTGCCTCACGTGTGCTCGCTTGCGTGCTCTTGGCCCTTGCCTGCTCGGCGATGCTTTGCTTTGTGGGCACCACTCCCAGTCCTGCTGCTGGAAGCACTCCGCTGAAGCAGTCTTTGCGGGCACCGGCCGTGCAGATGGAGGCACGAGGTGGTGGTGAGGGTGCCCTTGGCGACATGAGTCCCGACACCTACATCATTGGCATCACCGTGCTTGGGATCGCATCCTTGTTTGCCAACATCAGCGGCTTCTTCAACCCATGAGAAGACCGGGGTAGAGAATGGCAGCGGCCATAATATGTAGGTTTTTAGTATCTTTGCATTGTTTACATCGCTTCGATCTGCCTGACAGAGCAGAGGATTGTGCGAATTGGTGCAGAAATAGTGTCTCTGAGGGAACAGATGGGGACGGGCGGGGACAGGCATGAGCATGTTTTCCTTTCTGACATGTCCCTCTTGCAGTGGGTCCCGGGTTCAGTGTATGTTTGTTTGAACTCCAAAGGATTCAGCCAAAGGAATCAATCGCATTTGAGGAACAAGAGAGTTGGACTACGTTTGACTATGTAAGGTTTGATCACATGTGAGCACGAAGGATGTGAGATACTCGGATGTTTGGATATGTTTGGATGAGAATTCCAAATCCAAAACATATATGGGCGTCACTGCGTTGCTCCTATCGAGTTTGCATTCACGTCAGACTCCGTGATCATTTTGGCTTGGGCTTGAGCTCTTTTAAAGCCACTCCTGTGCAGCTCTCTGTGTGGCAAAACTTGCAACATGGCTCGCTCTGCCTCACGTGTGCTCGCTTGCGTGCTCTTGGCCCTTGCCTGCTCGGCGATGCTTTGCTTTGTGGGCACCACTCCCAGTCCTGCTGCTGGAAGCACTCCGCTGAAGCAGTCTTTGCGGGCACCGGCCGTGCAGATGGAGGCACGAGGTGGTGGTGAGGGTGCCCTTGGCGACATGAGTCCCGACACCTACATCATTGGCATCACTGTGCTTGGGATTGCATCCTTGTTTGCCAACATCAGCGGCTTCTTCAACCCATGAGAAGACCGGGGTAGAGAATGGCAGCGGCCATGATATGTAGGTTTTTAGTCTCTTTACATTGTTTACATCGCTTCGATCTGCCTGACAGAGCAGAGGATTGTGCGAATTGGGGCAGAAATAGCGTCTGAGGGAACAGATGGGGACAGGCGGGGAAAGGCATGGGCATGTTTTCCATCCTCACATGTCCTTCTTGCAGTGGGTCCCGGGTTCAGTGTATGTTTGTTTGAACTGCAAACGATTCAGCCAAAGGAATCAATCGCATTTGAGGAACAAGAGAGTTGGACTATGTTTGACTATGTAAGGTTTGATCACATGTGAGCATCGAAGGATGTGAGATACTCGGATGTTTGGATATGTTTGGATGAGAATTCCAAATCCAAAACATATATGGGCGTCACTGTGTTGCTCCTATCGAGTTTGCATTCACGTCGGACTCCATGATCATTTTGGCTTGGGCTTGAGCTCTTTTAAAGCCACTCCTGTGCAGCTCTCTGTGTGGCAAAACTTGCAACATGGCTCGCTCTGCCTCACGTGTGCTCGCTTGCGTGCTCTTGGCCCTTGCCTGCTCGGCGATGCTTTGCTTTGTGGGCACCACTCCCAGTCCTGCTGCTGGAAGCACTCCGCTGAAGCAGTCTTTGCGGGCACCGGCCGTGCAGATGGAGGCACGAGGTGGTGGTGAGGGTGCCCTTGGCGACATGAGTCCCGACACCTACATCATTGGCATCACCGTGCTTGGGATCGCATCCTTGTTTGCCAACATCAGCGGCTTCTTCAATCCATGAGAAGACCGGAGTAGAGAGTGGCAGCGGCCATGATATGTAGGTTTTTTAGTCCCTTTACAGTGTTTACATCGGTTCGATCTGTTGTCCCTCACAGAGCAGAGGATTGCGCGAATTGGGGCAGAAATAGCGTCTTTGAGGGAACAGATGGGGACAGGCATGGGCATGTTTTCCATGCGGACATGTCCTTCTTGCAGTGGGTCCCGGGTTCAGTGTATGTTGTTTGAAATCCAAAGGATTCAGCCAAAGGAATCAATCGCATTTGAGGAACAAGAGAGTTGGACTACGTTTGACTATGTAAGGTTTGATCACATGTGAGCACCGAAGGATGTGAGATACTCGGATGTTTGGATATGTTTGGATGAGAATTCCAAATCCAAAACATATATGGGCGTCACTGTGTTGCTTCTATCGAGTTTGCATTCACGTCGGACTCCGTGATCATTTTGGCTTCGGCTTGAGCTCTTTTAAAGCCACTCCTGTGCAGCTCTCTATGTGGCAAAACTTGCAACATGGCTCGCTCTGCCTCAGGTGTGCTCGCTTGCGTGCTCTTGGCCCTTGCCTGCTCGGCGATGCTTTGCTTTGTGGGCACCACTCCCAGTCCTGCTGCTGGAAGCACTCCGCTGAAGCAGTCTTTGCGGGCACCGGCCGTGCAGATGGAGGCACGAGGTGGTGGTGAGGGTGCCCTTGGCGACATGAGTCCCGACACCTACATCATTGGCATCACCGTGCTTGGGATTGCATCCTTGTTTGCCAACATCAGCGGCTTCTTCAACCCATGAGAAGACCGGGGTAGAGAATGGCAGCGGCCATGATATGTAGGTTTTTAGTCTCTTTACATTGTTTACATCGCTTCGATCTGCCTGACAGAGTAGAGGATTGTGCGAATTGGGGCAGAAATAGCGTCACGATGGGGACAGGCGGGGAAAGGCATGGGCATGTTTTCCTTTCTGACATGTCCTTCTTGCAGTGGGTCCCGGGTTCAGTGTATGTTTGTTTGAACTCCAAAGGATTCAGCCAAAGGAATCAATCGCATTTGAGGAACAAGAGAGTTGGACTACGTTTGACTATGTAAGGTTTTATCACATGTGAGCACCGAAGGATGTGAGATACTCGGATGTTTGGATATGTTTGGATGAGAATTCCAAATCCAAAACATATATGGGCGTCACTGTGCTGCTCCTATCGAGTTTGCATTCACGTCGGACTCCGTGATCATTTTGGCTTGGGCTTGAGCTCTTTTAAAGCCACTCCTGTGCAGCTCTCTGTGTGGCAAAACTTGCAACATGGCTCGCTCCGCCTCACGTGTGCTCGCTTGCGTGCTCTTGGCCCTTGCCTGCTCGGCGATGCTTTGCTTTGTGGGCACCACTCCCAGTCCTGCTGCAGGAAGCACCCCGTTGAAGCAGTCTTTGCGGGCACCGGCCGTGCAGATGGAGGCGCGAGGCGGCGGTGAGGGTGCCCTTGGCGACATGAGTCCCGACACTTACATCATTGGCATCACCGTGCTTGGGATTGCATCCTTGTTTGCCAACATTAGCGGCTTCTTCAACCCATGAGAAGACATGAGAAGACCAGAGAGTGGCAGCGGCCATGATATAGAGGTTTTTAGTATCCTTACATCTGAAGGATCGATTTGTTGTCCCTGACAGAGCAGGTCACCCTGCGACTTGGGCAGACATAGCGTCTTTGAGGGAACAAATGGGGATAGGCAATGGGCATTTTTTTCATGCTGACATGGTCTCCTTGCAGTGGGTCCCGGTTTCAGTGTATGTTTGTTTGGACTGCAAAAGATTCAGCCAAAGGAATCCCATTTTGGGGAAGGAGAGATGTTATTTGTTGGGCTTGATCACATGTGAGCATCGCAGGATGTGAGATACTTGGGTGACCTTGGCTGATAATTCCCAATTCAAAACATATATGGGCGTCACTGTGTTGTTCCTATCGAGTTTGTATTCACATTGGACTCCGCGATGATTTTGGCTTCAGCTTGACCTCTTTGAAGGCCGCTCCTGTGCAGCTCTCCTGTGTGGCAAAACTTGCAACATGGCTCGCTCCGCCTCACGTGTGCTCGCTTGCGTGCTCTTGGCCCTTGCCTGCTCGGCGATGCTTTGCTTTGTGGGCACCACTCCCAGTCCTGCTGCAGGAAGCACCCCGTTGAAGCAGTCTTTGCGGGCACCGGCCGTGCAGATGGAGGCGCGAGGCGGCGGTGAGGGTGCCCTTGGCGACATGAGTCCCGACACTTACATCATTGGCATCACCGTGCTTGGGATTGCATCCTTGTTTGCCAACATCAGCGGCTTCTTCAACCCATGAGAAGACATGAGAAGACCAGAGAGTGGCAGCGGCCATGATATAGAGGTTTTTAGTCTCCTTACATCTGAAGGATCGATTTGTTGTCCCTGACAGAGCAGGTCACCCTGCGACTTGGGCAGACATAGCGTCTTTGAGGGAACAAATGGGGATAGGCAATGGGCATTTTTTTCATGCTGACATGGTCTCCTTGCAGTGGGTCCTGGTTTCAGTGCATGTTTGTTTGGACTGCAAAAGCTTCAGCCAAAGGAATCCCATCTGGGGAAGAAGAGACGTTATTTGTTGGGCTTGATCACATGTGAGCATTGCAGGATGTGAGATACTTGGGTGACCTTGGCTGATAATTCCCAATACAAAACATACATGGGTGTCAGTGTGTTGTTCCTATCGAGTTTGTATTCACATCGGACTCCGCGATGATTTTGGCTTCAGCTTGACCTCTTTGAAGGCCGGTCCTGTGCAGCTCTCTGTGTGGCAAAACTTGCAACATGGCTCGCTCCGCCTCACGTGTGCTCGCTTGCGTGCTCTTGGCCCTTGCCTGCTCGGCGATGCTTTGCTTTGTGGGCACCACTCCCAGTCCTGCTGCAGGAAGCACCCCGTTGAAGCAGTCTTTGTGGGCACCGGCCGTGCAGATGGAGGCGCGAGGCGGCGGTGAGGGTGCCCTTGGCGACATGAGTCCCGACACTTACATCATTGGCATCACCGTGCTTGGGATTGCATCCTTGTTTGCCAACATCAGCGGCTTCTTCAACCCATGAGAAGACATGAGAAGACCAGAGAGTGGCAGCGGCCATGATATAGAGGTTTTTAGTCTCCTTACATCTGAAGGATCGATTTGTTGTCCCTGACAGAGCAGGTCACCCTGCGACTTGGGCAGACATAGCGTCTTTGAGGGAACAAATGCGGATAGGCAATGGGCATGTTTTCCATGCTGATATGTCCTTCTTGCAGCGGGTCCCGGCTGCAACTTCCGAAGCTTCCAGATAGATCATATATGATGATACAAGTGTATGATTATATTGGTGTCAGTCTGTGGTGTCTGAGGATGCCTCAAATTGCTTCCTTGACTACACACAGGTCACGGTAGGGTGTGGGGGGGCAGTGATTGCAGCATTTTGTCTCGGGGGCCCAAAGCCTGAAAGAAGCGGGGGTGACCTCATGTCACGTCATTACACTACAATTCAATGTCCTCGTATTTCACATGTGAAGAGATTGTAGTGAGCTAGATTGCTGTGCGTAGGTAGATACAGTAGAAAGGTGGTTAAAACAAGGTGGGCCAGAGAACCCAAAAGCAAGACGGCACACAGCGGGCCTTTTTAAAAAAAAAATGTGGTGTGGGCAGCTGTGCTCTGCACGAAATTGACGTAAGATCTTTACTGAAACATTGTGCGCACTGATGGTATCAGGGGCCACAATTCACCACAGCATGCTGTGTCAGCTACGTCTACATTCTTCTAGTCGTTATTTCTGACAATGAAATTAACTCTATCCCATCTTTCTAGTCGCTATTCATTCCTGGGTTCTCGTTTAGTTTGCTTCGCCGCAGAGGGAGCAAGGACGAAGCGTGGACGGACAGAACACCGTGCGAAATGAAAACTAAACGGCGAAGGGAGTTGACCAAAAGAGCATGAAAAGGAAGATATGAAGATGACAGATGGTGAATGGTCATGAAAAATGAGACATGATGAAAGACGGGGCGAAGACTTCTCTGCGCGAAAACTTCTATGCGTAAAAGCTACTGTGTGTAAACGCGTCTGTGTGTACAAGTTTCTTCGTGTAAAAGTTTCTCTGCGTAAAGGATTGTAAAGGTTTCTTTGTGAAAAAACTTCTGTGTGTAAAAGCTTCTGTGTGTAAAAGTTTCTGTGTGTAAAAGTTTCTTTGCGTAAAAGCTTCTGTATGTAAAAGCTTCTGTGGGTAAAAACTTCTCTGTGTAAAGGGTTTTTTTGTGTAAAAGCTTTTGTGTGTAAAAGCTTCTGTGTGAAACGTCTCTGTTTGTGAAAGTTTCTTTGCGTACCAGATTCTGTGTGTAAAAGCTCCTCTGTGTTAAGGGTTTTTTTGGTTTAAAAGCTTCTCTGTGTAAAAGACTTCTCTGTGTCAAAGCCTCTGAGTGTACAAGCTTCTCTGTGTAAAAGTTCCTCTGTGTAAGAGCTCCTCTGTGAAAAAGCTGCTCTGTGTAAAAGGCTTCTTTGTGTCAAGACTTCTTTGTGTGAAGATTTCTCTGTGTAAAAACTATTCTGTGTAAAAGCTTCTGTGTGCAAAAGTTTCCCTGTGTAAACGCCTCTGTGTGTAAAGACTCCTCTGTGAAAACCCGTCTGTGTGTAAAATTTCCTCTGTGTAAAAAGATTTTTGTGTAAAAGCTTCTGTGTGTAAAAGTTACTGTGTGTAAAGCCTTCTGTGTATTGAAAAATTCTTTGTGTAAAAGCTTCTGTGTATAAAAGCTCCCCTGTGTGTACAAGCTTCGCTGCGTAAAAGCTGCTCTATGTAAGAGTTCTGTGCGCCGTAAAATTGTTTGTTTGTACTACCTTCTGTGTGTGTGAACGTGTCTGTGTGTACAAGATTCTGTGTGCAAAAGCTTCTCTGTGTAAAGGCTTCTTTGTGTAAACGCGTCTGCGCGTAAAATTTAAAAGCTTCTCTGTGTAAGACTTCTCTGTGTAAGACTTCTCTGTGTAAAAGCTACTCTGTGCAAAAGGTTCTGTGCGTAAAAGGCTTCTGTGTGCAAAAGCTCCTTGGTGTAAACGAGTCTGTGCGTAAAAGCTCCTCCGTGTAAGACTTCTCGGTGTAAAAAGCTTCTGTGTGTGTGAAAGCTTCTGTGTGTAAACGCTTTCCTGTGTAAAAGTGTCCTTGTGCAAAAGTTCCTGCGTGCTCTGTGTAGAGGCTCTTTTATGTAAAAGGCTTCTGTGTACAAAAGCTCCTCTGTGTAAAGGCTTCTCTGTGTATCTGTGTAAAGGCTTTTTTGTGTAAAAACTTCTGTGTGTAAAAGCTGCTCTGTGTAAAAGTTTCTGTGCGCCGTAAGAGCCTCTATTTGTAAAACTTTCTGTGTGTAAACATTTATGTGTGTGTAACAGCTTCGGTGTGTAAATCTCCCTTGTGAAAGGACTTCTCTGTGTAAAAGCTCCTCTGTGCCAAGACTTCTCTGTATAAAAGGCTTCTCTCTGTAAGAGCCTCTGTGTGTACAGGCTTCTCTGTGTCAAGACTTCTCTGTGGAAAGA